>VDFB02130360.1:0-19149 GCA_007258455.2 Sequoia sempervirens | reverse complement strand
AAGAAAAAAAATGTCCTCTAGCAAAAACCACTTAGGTGGCGCTTTGGGCAAGTACCTTGGTGAAAACCTGGCAAATAGGCACCTTGTGTAAATAAGGTATCTCCATCTATTCTTTGACTCTTTTGGCCTATCATTCTTTACATCGCCATTCATTCCCCATCTGCGTCCTTATCATGGCTTGTCACTATAAGGTATCATGAACTCTTTAGCACTACTTGGCATATTATCAAGGCCAGTCTATCCTACCTTTATCAAAATAGGCTAACATATCACACTGGGGGAATTTCATTATGCGTCACAATTGAGTTCTTGTATATCTTGAGGTCATGGGACATCCTATCAAAAAACACCAAAAACATTCATAAAATCTTATCTAGAAAATCCAAAAACATTTACAAAATCCTATACAGCGAAAATCCAAAAACATGTAGAAAATTGTAAAGGAAAAATATTAAACATTTAGAAAACATCAAAATCCCTAAAAAGGTCGAACATCAAAAATCTAAAAAACAATCTCTCCTTGTCAAACTACATCGTCTTTGGGATTTAATGTAGGCAAGGCCAGCATTGATGTGCCCCCAAGACACCCTAGGTTAGTCCTTTAGCAGTCTGTTGTAATTAGCTATCATCTTTCATCTGTTCATATCTTTGTCTTGTAAATGGGTCGAGTCAGTCAAACTACATGGTCTTTGCATGTATAATGTAGGCAAGGCTAATCTTTGATTAGCCCCCGAGGCCCCTAGGATAGGCCCTTAGGTTAGGTTCTTGGTCGAGACTCATAAAAATCTCTAGAAAAATCCAAAAAAATTCAAACATTCTTGAAATACCAAAAACATCCAAATATCCCGAAAATCCCAAAAACATCCAAATATCCCAAAAATCCCAAAAACATCCAAATATTTCAAAAAATACAAAAACATTTGAAAATTGAAAATATAAAAACAATATAAAACATTCAAAAGACCTAAAAAGCCTCAAATATTCAAAGAACCCTCAACAGCCTTAGAAAATCCAAAAAATCCTAAACATCCACATAAAAATCCAAAAAGACCAAAAACAGCCTCAAAACATTTCAAAATACCAAAAAAATTTAAATATTCTAGAAAAATACCAAAACCCATCCATCCCATCTCGCTTTCACCCGCAATAAACTTTCACCCATAATAAACGATCATCACCTTCACCCTTTGGCGAAACAAGTAGAAAGCAAACACAACAAGTCGTAAAGTGTGAACCCAAAAGTCTAAATCTAGAGTCTAAATCATAGGTAAATATGTCAATGAAATTTATAGCAATAGCTCATCTTAGCATCATCATCCCAACATCAAACAACCCTCTGATCAACATGTCCTAGGATGTATCCTTCCTACAATGGACATCAGTATCAAATATCACTTTAGGTAAACTTAAACTAGGCAGGAGCTATATGTAACACTAATTGTTTGTCTTTGATCTTTTCTTATGGTTTATCTTAATGACCCATTCTAAGGACCTCTCGATGATGTCTAATAAAAAAATTTAGAGGGAAAGGAATAGGGCATCGATCATTAACTTTCATTTTTTGTTCTTGGGGATACTTTTGTAAAATAATCTTGGAGCATACTTGCTTAGTTGTGTGTACGAAGGTCGTTTGAAGTATGTTGTTGAATATTGTGTATGCTTTGGTCAATATTTTATAAGCTTCTAACTTGCATTCCAACGATGTTTTTGTATGTCAAGATGTGAACAAGAACTATCCTATCTACTTGTTGAGTCAAAGTCCATTACACTGGATACAATGTCATCTTGGTTATCAATACCTTGATGCATTGTGTCTATGTGTTATATCAAACAATAAGGAATGACGAAAAATCCCAATCCTGAAGTGTGAGCACCCACCCTACATTATTTTGCATTGTCTCGTCATCATCTCTAATAAAGTCTCGATGGATCAAGGACTTGTTGGATATTTTGAAGCAATCATCATCAACAACAATTATTCATTATTTATTCTTCTATCTTCTCTTTGTGCTAACCTAGTATCATGACATACAAAAAAATCATTAATGTATCCACCCTGCATCCACAAACCATTAGCATCCATCTCATAATCATTTGAGTTGTGATGAATAATATAGATTTGTTATTCTAAGCATCTTAAATCATTGCATGTCATAAGCATTTTCATTCATCCATCCATATGCATACATCATAACACGCATAGAAAATATACAAAAAGAAATGCATCCACATCATTTGCATCCATAATATCTACATATCATAAATCATTCATCCATATAATCTCGTGAAAAGATAATGAAAAAGAACATAACATTGCATCCATCCATAGCATCACATATCACATAGGAATAAAATAAAAAACATCCATACATGATCATATATAAGCATGCATAAATCATCCATCATAAAATAAGGTGAACACATCATAACATGAATCATCTGTATCTGTATCATATATATATATATATATATAATGGTGTCATGGTACAAAATTTGGATCAATTTATGTACATCGATCATAAGTACAATATCCATGAGGCTATCGAAAAGGAGCCCATGAATGTATATAGGTATAAAGAATGGGGGAAAATAAAAAAGTGTCTATACATCAAAAAAGAGCTAGCCCTGGTGGTTGCTACCCTCTCCATCCTACCGCTTAGGATGATCCTCTGCTTAGGGGCATGCATTGCTCTGCTAAGAAAAATTAGGCTGCCTCAATGCCGCTAGTACATCCCTATGATAATGCTACTTGTAATACACAACCTCTGTAATAGCCTCTCTATACAAACGTGCTGAAACTGTTTGACCGTGGGTGGATGTCATAAAGCTCTCAATCTGCTAACATCAAGCCACCTCCTAGTCTCTCTCACCTATAACGGTTTGAACTCTCTGTAATGCAATATCCCTCTTAGCTGTGACTGCAACCACTTGTTTTCGAGCCTGATCTCACTCAATAATCAAAGCCAAAATCTACTGGCGATCCTGATCTCGCTCACCTATCAACACTTGCACCTATTGTTGTAGCTACTATATTTGCGCATCTCTGGCAGTCAGCGGTGGCGGTGGTGGTGGTGCCACTGGCTACTGCTACACCACTGGAGGCTACTAAAAAGGCTATTTTCCCACTAGAGGATCCCCCAAAACCTATCCACCATGGCCATCCTAGACTCCCTATCCTCTACCCCCAGTTACTCTACCTCATGGCCTCCCTCTGGGAGGAGCCCCTGTAGGATCTGTAAGTTTTTGTAGAGGGAAAAACCATGCATCATACATGGGAGTAGTCTGTGCAATAGGCTGACCCTAATCATATGCTCAAGGCTAGGCAACCAATTGGTGGAAACTCTCAACAGCCTCTAGTGTCAGAACAGTGGGTCCCCATGTGGGAACCTAACTAGCCGCTCTAGCAAAAATGGCTCTGTAGCCATCATTGAGCCTATCCTGGACATCACCAAATTGTTTGGCCACTCTGTTCAGAAGGTACACTCAATCATCGTGTGCTCACGACCCTACATGTATTGGGTCTGCTTGGCGAACTATAACTGTTGTATATCATCAAACCATGGTGGCATCTAAAGCTATGGTCGCCGCCAGAACATGATCATATCATTTATCACTTGTTGCTAGTACGAGAGCCCAATATGTCTTGTGTGCCTGAGTGTAATAGCACCTTGGTATCTCCAAATGACTGGATCATTTCGCTCCACATCTTCCATCTGCACAATCGACCGAAGCACTACAATGTGCTCCCATGCCTAGATATGGAGAAGTGTCACCCTTGCACTGAGGGATCTCCCATCATAATAGAAAAAATCATCTAAATCATGGTAGAAGGAGGCCAACATCACAGGGCCCCATGCAAAAGAGTCATCTAGTACAACATCCTATGCAAGGCTAAACCCCAACCTAGATTGAAAAATCAGCCACGTCTGTCCAAAGCCACCAAACCTAAGATGATGGATGCAACAATCAATCTAAAGGTTGGAACCTAACCTATGTATGTCTCTAGATCTATCTAAGAGGTGACCTATACAATCTGGTCCATCTCCATCACCTCTAAGCAGGCATCGAATCCAGCATTAGGATTGTAAATCACACGATCACCATGGATAGGTAACCCCAATATCCACCACACATCCTCCAAGGTCATTGTCACCTCTCCCATCAGAAGGTGGAAAGAAGAAGTCTCGTTGTCCATCTTTCCCACAACGTTTTCATCATGACCAAATGTGTCCTGATCACTGGTGCGTACGCAATGTACCAAATCCTAATCTCTCCCAAGTGCTCCTAACACAACTATGAAAGATCACTCAATCTCTCCAGTATTGTGGGCCTATGCTCTCTCGACATCAATGGTGGGATGACCTCTTGCACTCATGAAGCCCATGGCATCAGGAAATCGTCAAAATTTGAAGTTATTTGGAATTTCTAGCACAAAAATCACAAATGTGTCGCTATATTCAAAATTCAAACAACGACGCTCGATGCATTTCAAAACTCAAATTGAAAAATGTGTCACCATACAAGATGGTGTCGCGATTTAGAATTTGTCCTAGCCTAAACCTAACTTTCTAATCGACAAGTGTATCACCGAACACAAACACATTGCCATTTACAATTTGAAACCCTAATTTCAAATCAGAAAAAGTGTCAACATATACATATGCATCGCTATCTATCTTTTGAGCGTCGTCGATTGAAGTTTGGGCATCACTATATAGTGACGCCCCAAAATTCTAAATTTTAATGCCTAATAAATGCATCGAAATTTCAAATTTCAAAATCAAGTTTTGAATCACATACTAGTGGTCCTACGCCTAGAAGCCGCTGGAACTCATGAACTCAATCAGAAATGTGTCAGGGAAGCTCACAACATGCCATTTTGTCGAAGGGTCAGAGCTCAATTTGCAGGAATTTCTTAAGAGTGAATGCACAAATGAATTGAAAATGACCCCTTTTGATCTATTTAAGCTAGAAAATTAGGGTTTTTTGCCCTAATTTAACCTTTTTAATGGGGTTTATTATCATTTTCACCAATTTTTCCAATCTACACCAAATTTTGCATTGTTTTTTCTGTTTTTGGCATTATTCTTGCATCCTGAAACCTTTCTGGACCCTTGGGGCGGCCTTTCAACCTTTATCGAGAAACGAACCCAAAATTTAAAATTTTCGCCCAATTTCTTGAGGGGGCAGCGAGTTAGTTTTATCCTTCCATTGGGGCATCTAAAAAATTAGAATTTTTTTTATTTTTTATTTAAGCAACATTTTTAATCTGAACAACATTTTTTTTTTAACCAAAGCAGCAAGTACCTCGCTTCAAAGAGGGACAAAATGTAGACACTGAAAAATGTCCTAATTGATATCATACACGTAAATTATATTTATTAACATCATTTCCTCTTTATCCATCCTTGTTTTGCTTAATTAATTCAATTAGCCTAGCTAATTAATTAATTGCATCTTTTTTGTCTATTTGGCCTAATTAATTAAATTGGGTAAATTCACCTCTTTTCACTAACACTCCATCTCATTAAATTAAATAAATCAAAACATTTAATTTAATCTCCTAAGTCATCTTATTTAATTAAATAACCTAAGTCATTTAATTAAATATTATTCACCCCTCCCCTATTTATTAAATCATTTAATTCCTCTAATCCCCTAATTGCATAAATTAAACCTTGTTTAATTAGCAATTAAACTAATTATTCCTCTAACCAAATGGAATATTCCCATTGAATATTCTTTATCCTTTTTGCACAATTAAAACTTTATTTTAATTTGTAAAATTCTCTTTTTCCTCACCCTAATAGAATATTCTAAGGAATATTCCCTCTCCTCCAATCAACTTAGCTTCAAAGGCAAGTTAACCCTCTTACATTTCTAGCAAGTTACCCTTAACCTGTGTGAGAAAGTCAAAAGTGTGTTTGTTTGAGGTAATTGTGAGCCTTTGATTAATCTTCATATTGCATTTCATCTGTTGATGAGAATCCATGATCCATGTCTCTCATCTCTTTCATCCTGAACCGTTGATTAAGCTTTTTGATCTCAACCATTTATTCCTCATTTTCTCTCCTATAAATAGATCACTATTTAGAGACAAATGGATCCATCTTTTATTGCAAAGTCATGATGTTGAATTTACTCACATCCATACTCTCAATTTGCACACATTTAGTTTATTTTTCAGTTTGTTTTAGTTGCATAATAGCTTCAAGCTTCCATTAATGGCTTCCATGCATCCGTCTTAGTTTGTAAATAAATTAGGGTTTTCATCTCTTAGCATAATTTTAGCTTAAATTAGCTTAGATAAGCTTAGAAATGGCATAATTATATCATTTATAGCATAAAATCATGGTAAATTAGCTTGCATTATGTTTATTTTGTGCATAATTTAGGTTTTTCATACACCAAGCATCATGGTTTCATCGATTCTCTTCCATAGAATCGACTGAAACAAGCTCACTATCACGGGATTAGGAAAGGGTCGTTGGTCCACATCAACGCACTCCACAATAAGATAAATTTCAATGGATTAGAGTAGATTTTTTCTTTAAAGCTTTCATAAGATTAACATGTTAGGTTTTTTGATAAAATGTTTACTTTCAATTTTGATTGACTGATCTTGTTGAGATTCGAGTATTGGTTGATCCATTATGCTTTGATGCTTTGAATATAATGTCTTTTCCATTAACTAAGAAACGGAGAGGCCGAACAATATGGCACATTCTATGAGTCTTAATATAATAATAAAAAACAATACAAAAAAGGCTTCAATATTTTCACTTCTTTCTGTGATTTTTGAACCCTTTCTCCAAGATCCAAAGCAGTATATATAGATCACCCACCGCCAAAGAGCTAGTAACTGAAAATATTCCAGGCACAAGCAATGATGTTTGTCATAATGATTCCCCAAGGCCATTACAATAAAAAAATTATGAAACATAGTATGTAGTCACTTTCGAACAAGATGCGCCCCTTTGCAAATGATGATTGTGGTCCTAGTGTGGAAGCAGCAAAATTCCCATGAAGACACGTGTTTCCCACCCACAGAGTTTTTTAGAATATGTGGCACAACGACGGGGCTTAATATTCATTCATGTCTTCCTTGCGATCAAATTCCCCATGAAGAAGACATGTGGAGAAGTCTTCATTTCAAGCACTGAATTGCCGAGGTAATTTCCTCTTCCTTTCGACCGTGTCCGCCTTTCTAACCTTCCATCCTTCTGACCATCCATCTGACCATCCCACCAACCTTCAGTAATTTCCAACCTAAGGACCCAATCCCACCTTTTACCTTCCCCTTACAGCCCTAATAGAAGTTAGGTTGGGTTGAGTTAGAATTTTTCCTACTTATTCTTCGCCCTTCCGAGCTCTTATGACAAGAAAGAGAGAATGTCTCTTTGTTTTCCAATTGAAACCAATCCTAACTTCTACCTTCCACTGAAAGCCAAGATAGAAGGAAGTTTGGGTGTAGTAGTGTAGACACCTAAAATTGGTGGAGAATTTAATTGATTAAATACGATTTATTTGATTAATTAATCTTAAATTCTTCTACTTAGTAAATAAATAGAAATATTTATTTATATTAAGTTCATTTATTAATTCTTCTATTTTCTTTTTTAATTAAATAAACAAAATTAAAAACTTTGTTTTATTTAATTATTATCATTTTCATCATATTATTCCTCTCTTAATTAAATAAACAAAATTAAATACTTTGTTTATTTTCATCATATTATTCCTCTTTTAATTAAATAAACAAAATTAAATACTTTGTTTTATTTAATTATTATCATTAATATTTCTTCTATACTTTATCTATTAATTCTATCTTAAATTAAATACACAGCTTCAATAATTTGTGTTATTTAATTACCTCATCACATTTCTTCTTAATTAAATAAAGATATTCTAAAATCTTTTATTTAATTATCATTTTCCTTTTATTTTAATTTAATAAACAAACTCTATAGTTGATTTATTAAATTATTTATTCCTCTTTTGCTAAATTTAAATAAATTAAAAATATTTAAATTTATGCATAAATTTTACCACTATTCACTCACCAATAAAATTAAATCTTCAAAAATTTAATTAATGCAACTTCCATTCACGGGAAGAGCTTCGGGGACAAATTTGCAGGAAGTCCTCTCAATCTTCTTCCATCAATCCTCCCTCTCATCTTGCCTGGTGTTTTCATGGGGAGGAACAATCCTCCATGATCAGCTCCATCTTCTCATCCCATGCCCTTCAATTCTCCAGATTGAATCTCAGCCTCTTGTCCTGTATCCCTGTGCAAATGTGCTGCCGTGAAAGCTATAAATACAGCTCTTTGGCTATAGGAAATGGATCCCAACTTGTGCAATCTTACTCTGCAGGTTTTTCAAGCATCCAAGCATCCAAGCAATCAAGCATTCAAGCATTCATCCAGCATTCATCAAGCAGTAATCAAGCATCCAGCCTTTGCAGTCATGGCTGCCATTACAATAGAATTTGCATATTCAATCACATAGGAATAGAATTAGTTCATTTTCTCATTCTCTAAGTGTCATTTCAATAGTTTAATTAGCTTACAAATCTGAGAGCTAAGTAGATTAGAGAAATCTTTAGAGTTAGAGAGCAATAGGATAAATTTCTGTAGATTTGTAGTTTAAATTAGTTTAAATTTCTTAATCTTAGATGCAATGTCCTATTTAGAAGCGTAGATGCATTGTTTAACTTGTTTTCCCCATTCCTACATACGCTAGTCCTACTTTTGGGTGGTTTTAATTTTTCATCCCGACCCCAATTTTGGTTTCCCGAATGAGGGGTCTAGACAACACTTCTAGATTGTCGGCGATAAAACAGGTAGGATTGAACCAAATTGTGGGGGTGGGGGACAAAATTAGATGGGGTGGGGGAACTGATACTACCTAAATCCAACCCAATTGAACAAGGCTATGGGTGGCCACATCTCTCGAGACTCCCTCCGATCTCGGTACATATGGCCAAAGTGTTTTGTCATTCAACTGGTCAAAGTTGATGACACGTTTTCATAAAACTCCTCATGTTGCATTTCTTAACTCGATCTATCATTCTGAGTGATAATCGAGGATGAGACATGAGCCCCGCCCCTCTAAATAGTTTCTCCTTGATTGACCTCTTCAAGTAGATCGGCGAGGCCAGGTCAAGTAGGGGCTAGCGGGTTGTTTGAATTTCCCTCCGCCTCAATAGCAGGAGCTTAAACCATGCACTGGTGAACTCTTTCTAAGACCTGCTCTAGAGTTTGATCTCCATATAGGTTTCACCACTGTTGCTCGATGATGTGGTCCCATTCGAGTTGTTCTCTTAGTCGAGGGGGAAACTACCAGGATCACCCACTAGGGTGGGGGGGGATTCCACATGAGCGGTAGTTGTTTCGCTTTGCCATCCCTCCTGAATTGGAGCTGTTGGGGTTCTTGTGGGCACGCATTCTATTACGTCGATCGGTGATGTGGTGGTTGGTGTTGATAAACTCAAACTCTCCCCTTCGGTTGTAGTGGGAGTTGGTGGAGCAAGATGGGGCTCTTCATCATTTATGTCCAGATTGATGGAAGGCAGCGATCCTTCCCCTATAGTAGTACCAAGTGCTTTGAGAAAAAAGAGTAAAAATCCAAGAATTTCTGCAATTAGCCAGCTTTCCTTATATTGGGAGAGCTTGGTTGTGATATATTTCCAGCAATCTTGAAGCAATTGTCCAAGCTACTGAAGCAGGGGGGGCGTGGGATCATCTGCCCCTGCTGGTGGTAATGCTTTACCCCCCAAATAAAATGTATCCAATTGATATATCAAGTAGTAAGAAGATAAGGCATAGTAGTAAGAGGTTAGTGGAGTGGCCTTTTGTTTCTCCCGGTTGAGGAGATAGCGATTTTCCGTTCGAGTGATGATTTATGAGGTTTGGTGCCATGGGAGAATTTGTATTCATTCTAGTTTTCATAACATAGTAGGCGTTGCACGAAAGGAAACTCCCCTAGCTAGGGGCGATTGAGATTGAGATCAATCTAAACATAACATGTTGGGGTGTGAAAAGAAAGGGCCTTTCACTCGATGGGAGGCCCTTGTCCGCTTTGGGGTTGGAGGGAAAAATGGTGGTGGGGGGGGAGCTCCACAAATGACATCGATTTGAACATTTTTCCACTTTGAAATGAAGAAATCATACGATTTCCCTTTCTTCGGTGGGAGGGCCCTTTCTTCGTCACCATGTGACCTATATAATCGGTGAGAACCACTATCGATCTAACTAAAGATATCACCGATTCGTCCAATCTAATTAACTTATGGGGGAACAACTCCTCGCTTGTGGGGGTCGAGTGAGTTTATGTGAAAGCCAAACATGAAGGGATTCCCAATAGCCCAGAGGAAAAACTCCCCCCTCTTGGGCTGGCAAGTGCCGACAGGGAAATGTGGTTGCTGGAGGGGAAGGCGGCCCGGCTTGAATCATGGTTGTTCTCTAGGTTCGTCAAGATAGAGGTAATCAAAGTATAGGGCACATAGGTGGCCAAAGAAAGGCATACAAACGTTAGTGATAAATCTAGTCGGCACCATTTGGAGCGAACTAGACAACTCTTTCCGGCCCAAACAAAATTAACCCCCATAAAATGGGCTAGGATTTTTTCATTGGCCGGATGGAGCCTAGGCCAATAGGTCCACTAGAGAGTGCCCAGTTTGTTAGCAAGCATTGGTTAGCCTGGGTTAGTGTCGTCTCACCATAGGTGAAAGTATTTGAATAACGCAAGAAATCTCGTCTATGGGTGGTAACCTCTATTTCCAAAACCCTTTCCCCATCATCACCCCAACTATTGAGGGGATTTCTATCCATGCACAAATCCGATCTGAACAAAGTAGTAACAAAAGCTCGATGATGGGGCATATCCCCATGCTAGAAAGGGCACACAGGGAGTTTATGGCAACACACGCAGTTCATGCATGTCCTATAGAGACTTGTGGCATTCGAGAAGCTAGATTCTAATCATCTTAGTACAGTGTTGGGTGTCATCGAACAAAATCCAGACTATTGTCGTGGCAACCACAAAGGAGAGTGCCAAGAAGTACCCCACCGTGCTTTCCAACCACCACTTGCTAAGGTGCACAGGATCTCGCTCTCATGTCTTCGCCCTTTTCTATACCAACTATTAAATGATTTGGTTTATGATGGAAACCCCTATCCGATGGTATGCAGGTGACGATAGAAGTTCTGCCACTTATCCCCAATCTGGACTAAGGATTTATGGGTTTGTAGCCCAAAACCAAGAGAAATGGTTGACAGGGAGGGGAAATTCAGGGAGGTGAAACTCACCACACACGTACACTTTGTGGGGTGGGACACCCCACAATGCTAGTAAGGGTACAGAGAATACTTTCAACCAATGTGGAAAACTATAGTGCCAAAGGAATAATCAGCACTTGGGGACATTGATATACTTTCAATTAAATCATCTTCTATAAGATCAGGAACAATACAATCAAATACTTCAATCCATGCAGTCATATATAATTCATACAAAAATCCCATATGAAAATGGATGAATACCACATATTAGTTTGAAAGCAAGTTAGATAAACCCAATACTAAGGCAAGTAAAATTTTCACTACATCTTCATCATATTTTCCATAGATAAGTACCTAACCCTCTTACACATTTAGTTTTATAAATATAAAATTCAATCATCAATTCCCTTCTTTCTTATTGAATCAATATTGGTTTATTTATATGTACATTCAATTAATTAGCCTAGATTAACATTATGAAATATTATTTTTCTTTACATTTTTTTGAACTCGTCCATGGTTATAACCCCTAGGGTTTGAACTTAGGGTTTATACCTTCATTAATTTTAAAGTAATTTAGTTCTAATACAATTATAAATTCATGATTCATTTTCAAATTTATCAAGTTTTTTTACTTATTTTTTTTATTATAGGTCTTGAAATTAGGGTTTGATTATACATAGCACAACATATATCTTTTCTCCCAACCTCCTACTTTAGTATACTCTAAATTATGGATCCTTTTAGATAGTTATTGTTGGTTACTATTCACACATATATTATATATTTTTATAGGAATTCTCTTATACTTCATTACATATCATCCATACATCTTTGATGTTCTCAGGATATTATAATAGAAGAATAGGGATATGTAAATTCTATGGAGGTTTTATTCTGCCATGTCTTATCTTTTCCTTCCTACATGGAATTTATTAGTATACATAGATTGTATGTTATCTAAATAGTTTTGAAAAGGATATTCAAGTCACCTCAAACTATGTTTATGCACCTATTTATGCTACCATTATGCAAATATATATATATATATACATGTGAGGAAAAATGACACATTATAAATTTACATACATTTAATTTTATAGTGATTTGAGAGTAAATGGAGAAACAATGTTATATATATTTGAGCTTATATTTAAGATTATATATACATATATAAATCTAAAGAAAATTGTAAGTAAATACTTAAGGATTTTGAGGTTAGAAATGAATTCATGGTTCACCCGAGGAAAGAAAGGTCCCCAATCAAAACATATAACAAGTTTAAAATAAAGAAATTTGGACCATGCAATATCTTAAAGAAGCATGATTCAAGAAATGCTTATGAGGTAGAGTTTCCAAGTGGTATAAACATCTCTCCTATATTCAACATTGTGATTTGATAAAGTATCATGAAGGAGATATGGAGAATGGACCAATAAAATAATAGTAGAATATTTTGGCACCTACTTCAAAAAGGAGGAGATAGAATACATCGTTGATAGTTGTATGGGTAGAAGTATAAGAAACAAACAGTATGAAGAATATCTAGTTAAATGGGAAGGAAGGTCTATTGAAGATCCATCATGGTTACTAAGGTAGAGGTTGACCATCTTGGTTTTCCTACAATACTAGAGATGTGACAAGGTTACTTCTCAAATTACCTTGGGTATTTGATGCAAGAGCATCTAGTGGTGCCAGGACAATCTTAAATCACCTAAAAAAAATTCCTTTTTTTGTAGGTTTATTTAGTTGGTTTGGATCCCATGATGACAATTAAGGGGTGTAGAAAAATAAAAAGTCTAAACATACAAAAAGTGGTCACCTACTATTTTTAGTAAGTCAGCCTATATGGGCATGTATGGACCTAAAATATTTACCCAAGGAGAGAAAATGAAAAATGAACCGAATGGTGAAAGAATCACCTCAATATCTTGTATCGTTTGGGAAATATTAAAGTATTTGTCCTGGAAAATTTCTCCTATAAATTTTTTGACTCAAATTTGAAGCCCTTAGAATCCTCGTAAAATCTCAAAAGGTGGATGGAATTATCTTCAAAACATTTTGACATTGTAGATCTCTTCATGACCTTTCCAATGATATATTATAAAATTAAATCAAATTCTTGAATCAAAATTCATGGCTTTGAGAAGTTGTGCTACCAAAATTTGAATTTCAAATGAAATATCTTCCTAGGTGGTAAAAGGAACTACTAGAACTATGGGTGCCAAAATAAAAAGGGGAGTTACACTTTCCTAAACATTCTAAGAAAGTTATTGGTTCCAAATAAAGGGGTGAATGGAGGTTATGAAAGATGGCTACATTAGTGCAAATTGTGGCTCCAAATTGTAGATTTTTCTTAGAGAGTTAATTTTCTTTGTAGTGAGTCAAGCTCATGTGGTTGTAGCATTCTATTTTTTTAGTTTGTAATTCTATTTTTTGGAAGAAATTGAAAGTGGGTTGTTTTCCTTTCTACATTTGTGTGTTAATATCTATTGTTGGGTTATGTGTGGGTGCTAGGTGGAGTATCCCTTCATCAGGCTTTGCATAAATATATAAACTACTTCATCATATGTGATTTCCATTTACTGCATGGCCCATAGGATGAACTTAGCATTTAAAATTGTGAGCAAGTTTTCTACAATATCAAAAGTTGAAGATCTAGTTTGTGGGCTTTATTTGTACTTCTTTTGAAGTCCCAAATAATTTATAAAATTTCAACATTTTGGTAAGGGAATAACTTTAGGAAACAAGCTTCTTAAGGATTTTAATACTAGATGGATCTCCATTCATGGACTGATGCAACAAGTTAATTTAGAATATCAATCCTTGATTTTAGTTGTATATTCAAACATCACCACATAGTAGGCAGATCTGATGACCCCTTATATAAGATAAGTGACATATAGACACTCTTGACTTTATTTGGTATTCAACCATGTTGGAGGAAATGAGAATTCTTATGAAAAATTCCCAAGAAAGAACAATATATATTCTAAAATATTGTAAACTACATAAAATTATATGCATCTCCCTCAATACTTTATATCTATTAGATCATTCATTTATAAATCTAAAATTTAAAAGCTAGCACTTGATGACAAATGTGAAAAATCATGCTATTTTTTTACATTTTAATGCAAGTGGGGAGTTATGTGTCTGTATATGGGGATATGAGATACCAATGCACTATTATACCACAATTAGTCACACTATTAGAGAATTAATTATTACAAGGGAAAATTTTGACAATATTGTTAATTATATAAGTATTAGTTTAAATAATATTGTGATATCTCTCTCCTCAAAGATTAGAGATTGATTCCCTCACAATCAATTTCTTGAAGCCATGTTTGTTATTTATCCTCAATATTGGGTCAATTATCAACTAACTAATTTTCATAACAAGATAAAGACCTTGGTCAATCATTTTTTCCAAAAGTTCAAAATTCAATGGACATCAAATAAAAGAAATTATAAATAAGTCTAAGCTTATGAAGTAATAGACCATTTTTCTATAATAATGGAATAATTTAAACTCATGGAGAGTCCCTTACAATATGGATCAATAACAAAGCTTTGGGCAACCTTGAGTCAAAGTGAAATATTGTGTGATTCAATATCTGAATATTTCAAACTTAATATATATCAAACCATAATATTGGGGTTGGTGGAGGATGAGAGAGTTTTTAGTACATTATGGTTCTTAAAATCAAAGATCATAAATAAATTAGAAAATAATTTAGGAAATTTCTAGAGGATGTATACAATTAGAGCTATAATATCTGAACTTTTCCTTTTGAAAGGGCACTCATAATCTAGAGGTCCATATGTGAAAGAAGAGGGTTTTACAACACTTCAAGCCATAGTGGCAAAAATAACATTGACTCAATGAATAAAATATGTCTAGTGGTAGTGATACAATGCAGTTAAGTGGACATATTCAGACTCACAACAAGGAAAGCAAAGACCACAATCATGACAACTCTCAATCTAAAGGTCAGAGTGAGGAGATGATTTTAAAAATGAAATAAATTTAGTAGTTACTAGGTGTTTATATTGTATTTCATGAATTATATTCCAAACTATCATTGACGATATTTTATATTTTTATTCATTGAATCATGATATACATTTTTTAATTTTCATTTTAAAATATTCAAATTAATGTACTTTCTTTTCCAATGCTCTATTTTAGAATCTAGATTTTAAAATGTTGGTTAATAGATTTATCACAATGAATTTTTTTTATCCTAACTCTATAATTTCCTATCAAGTAACAAATGTACCAAAAATTGGAGAAGTTATATCTCCTTTTGCATAGATTCCCTTTGAATTTTAGAGGTACAACTCCTTGCTATAATGAAATTTATTTTTTATGGATATGTTTTTAACCATAAAGCAGGAAAGGTAGATTTATAATGAAAAACTAAAATGAAAATAAAAATCCACAAATAGTTATTTTCAGAATACTAAGTACGCATGCATGAAGAATAAATATTCATTTCAAAGTAATCATTAGAGTGCAAACCAAGTTACTAATTTAAATGAATCTCACAATTTAGAACATGAATGATAATAACAAACACAAGAATATCAAACATCCAAAATAGCTATCATTCACATAAGAAATGACAACACAAAACCATGGTAGTGCACAGGCCTCCAAATTTCTATATTCTAGACATTAAAAAATTATAGAGTTCATAGACTTACTATTATCGCCTATTAGAAATATCACACACAAAATTTCACTTTTACAATTTCTATTCTCTAAAAATACCCTTCTCTACCTTAATTACATATATAAATTATAGAAAACTAAAAATGTCTAACACATCACACATTCTCCTAATTCATCATTTTTATCATTATCACTCATCATCCATTTTACCACCTTTTAATTAAATAATTTACAAATTTTGATTAAATTGACCTTGATTAAATTGACCTTGATAAGTAGGAGGTATTTTCCACAACGTGTCAAATTGTGATATTGCTATCAGGATTCAACCGTGTAGCTTTACAAGTCAAACTCATTGACCCATGTTTCATAAATTGACCTTTTCCTCTATTAATTAAATAATTTTAATTATTTGATTAATTCATCATTTTTCCTCTATCCACCTATAATTAAATAATTTTTAATTATTTAATTAGAAATCATCATTCCTTCTTATCCCACATAATTAAATAATTTCCTAATTATTTAATTCATTTAGTTGCACATTCCCTCTCAAAATAACATATTCCAAATTCAATTTCAATTTTGAAAATATCTTCCCTCCAAAAATATCTCAAAAATATCTTCCAAAAAACTAGGGAAGAACTTCAGTTAACTGAACTCTTCCTCAACATGCATGGCCTCTCCATACTTCATTCACTCTCAAACATTGATTCGAACTTTCAATCTCAACTGTCGATCAAATATCTTGAGATCTATAAAACAGTCATTCATCTCTCATTCAAAGGACCTGTCTCTCTTTCCAATTTGTAATTGACCTCTCTCTTTCTGATTTGAGCTCTATAGGAATCTGTCCTCCATAGCCATCAATCTTTTGATATTTTGCACAATTGGGTTATGCTTAACATGAGAAATCCACATATCCTAAAGGCATAATCTCATATCGGCAACAATGAAGTAAGGGTTAACATTCTTTGGGTGAGGTGAAAGTAGGTTTAAGTTTCATTTATGCTTTCATTTCTTATTTACTTTCATTTTATTATAGTTAATGACTTCATTGGTAATGAGTTTAATTTGATCAATTTTGTCTTGGTTTATGATTTGATCTAGCATTATTGTTGTTCCTTCCCTCTTGGTTGATCTTTCCATTATCCACATTCACATAAATATCATTGAACGTAGCTAAAAGTTTAACTATCCAAAACAATATAAAGAGACCTCATAAAATATAGGGGTCTTCTAAAACATAACAAAGTCTTTGAATTAATAAAATATTCTATTGAGGTGGTACATCATCAACATTGGTTCCATCTATATTCTTCAACAGAGAATGATGCATCTAAGTAATGTTCTTTACTTTACATGGTTGAAATGGTTTAATAATAGTTCCCAACCCATTGCAATTTGGGATGATGAAACTATTAGTTTGTAATATCCATAACACATTGTTGCCACCAATATGTTCCATATTACTTTGAATATCATAAAATTGACTTAATCCTTGAGCAAGTGACACATTGATGGTGCTTAGCTTTTCCATATTATCCATACAAAATTATTTCTCAATAAACAAATCTCAAGCCTTTGATTTAAATTTTTTTAAGGACAATAAAATCTACAACTTGAGATTTGGTTGGTCACCCAAAGAAAAAAATAGAAAATTATCTTGAACATCAACTTTAATTTTATCACAATCCTTTAGCAACTTTGCTTTTTCTTGAATATTTTTTATTAAGAGCTATTACTTTCTATTCTATGGTCTTCTTCCATACAATACATATGTTTTCATTAACATGCATTGTGATTTTCTCAACCACTAACTTATGCATTCCCATGTCTATCATTTCTATCAATTTTTTATCCATATTCAACCAATTGGTTTCTTCTTGCTTGCAGGTTGTGATATCCTCAATTTATTTCTTCATAGAATCTATTCCATTATATATTTTATATTATTTCATCTATGTATTTAGATACTTTAGTCATGATCACATTGACCCAATCTTTAGTTTTTTTACCATAATTTTTTTTAAAAACTTTTCAATAACCTTTGTCCCTCCAATTGAGCTAGGATCAAAAGTGGAACCAATTTGAATGATCAACCTAGTTAAAGTTTCTATACAATAGATTTAAAAAAAGTGGTTCAAGCTTGTACTTGTTGCTTGAGCTCATCCTTAGATCATTTATCTTTTGTAATCCTATCTACTAGCCTTGCAACTGACACCTAAAAATTATGATTATCACCATCTTGTGAAGGAGGCCCTAGGATAACTCTAGTGATATTGAAGTCAATTTTTGTGGCTTCATTGGCATCCTTTTGAGAAAAGGGGTGAGATATTTCCACATAAATTTTACCATAAATAGTATTTAACAACAACCTAGAAGTAGTCTTTAGTTTTTGGGCTAAGGAGTTTTTAGAAGTCAACTACATATTTTTTTATAATTATTAACTCTTCAACCTTCCTCTTATTGCTTAATGTTTGTTGTAGCCATGTAGTAGGAGTAGTAGAAGAAGTTTTAAGAGGAGTTTCCACCATAATAGGGAATAATTGAATCAATATATTGAGCGGAGGTGAGGAAACATAAGACGAGAAGTGAAGAGGAAGATGGATTTAAAGATATAGGAGGTACTTGGGGAGAATGCTAAGAAGAATCACTATCATCAAAGGATAAAGAAGATACTTTGACTATTTCTTCCTCTTTGATGTTTTCTTGAATAGTTTCAAGCTCCTCTTTCTCTTTATCTTTTCTTACTTTCCTTTTACTGGAATTCCCACAAGTCTTCTCCTCATCCTTTTTAGGTAACTCCTCATCATCATACAAGGAGAACTTTATAGTTGTTTGAACATAGATTTGATGATTCATCGCAAACATGATCTTGCCTAATAAAGTGTTTTGTAAAAGTATTATTTATTCTACTCTTGAATTTCCTTCATTAATTTTTAGGGTGCTCAAAAGATATTCAAATTTCTTAGATCTTCAAATGGATGAAAATACTTTTCTTTATATGAGTTTAAAATTTTCCAAATTAAGATTCTCAATTTTTTAAAATATAAGAGATCTACGATGAATGGCATGTAGGGGCAATGGTTGGGTGCAATCCTATGGCTGCTAATTTCATGGCCTACATGCTCACTACTTCCTATGCATGTGCATGTGGAGGTTTAGATCTCATTGCATT
>VDFB02130359.1:0-12036 GCA_007258455.2 Sequoia sempervirens | reverse complement strand
AGTTAGTTCATAACTGTATGGTAGACAGTGGAGCTAGTAGCTCAGTAATGCCAAAGCAAATTGCTGACAAGCTTGGACTAAAGTATCAACCTTTAGAGAAAGGAGTGATTCAATTGGATGGTACTCCTGTTAATACATTGGGTGTTATTAAAGATTTGAGTCTTACCCTTCATGCTTGTCCAAATTTTTTAGTTCCTCAGGAAATATGTGTCATAGATCTCCCACCTTTCTTTTCTTTGTGCCTCTCAAGAGACTTTACAGGTAAGATAGGTGGTTATGTGTCAGTTGATTGGTCACATATGCTATTTAGAACAAGATACGAAACTAAAGTTACCATTAAATCTGAAAAGTTGGCTAAAGATCACATTGAGCCATATAACCCAAGTCCTATCAACGTTGTTCCTACTGCTGCAGACACAAATTGTGTCATTTTTACTGACAACGAGCTGGCTACCACTCAAGAACTTCAAGTAGAAGTTGTTCTTGATGTGCTGTTACATGAATGGGTAGCTAAAAATATGTTGGACAGTCTTGAAGGCCTTATTCAAGATGTCGGTATGTGTAATTATGTGATGCTTGAACCAGATGTAGAGGTTCCAAACCTCGAAAAAAGTACAGATCAATTGTTGCAACAGTGAAGTGAACTCTGGGAAATATTTTTTGATGGTTCCAAAAGCAAGAATGGAGCAAGTGGAGGTGCAATGCTGATTTCTCCACTAGGTGATAAGTACTTTTCATCTTTTTGTTTTGCTTTTGCATGTTCTAACAACAGTGCTGAGTATGAAGGACTCATTCAAGGCCTTGAGTGGGCAAGGAAAGGAGGAATCGACTATTTGAAAGTCTATGGAGATAGTGAATTAATAGTTAATCAGGTTAGAGGGTTGACTGTTTCCAAGAATGATGCTTTGAAGTCGTATAGAAATAGAGTATGGAACATAATTGAAGAATTTAAAGCCTTCAATCTGATTTCTATTCCACGAAATCAGAATAAGCATGTTGATAGACTTGCAGCAATTGAAACATAGTTTGATATCCCAGGCAATATTAAAAAGGACAAAATACAGCAGTATGTTAAGTTGGTTATTAGGCCGTCAATTCCTAATAACAACATTAACTGGCAGGTATTTGAAAATGATGAATAGATTTTAACCTTTCTGCTCCAAGAAGATCAATTTTCTGTAGCAAACTAGGAAAAGATTAAACAACAGTATGATGATCAAGTGATACAACTAAAGACAAATAAACTTCCAAAGGGCTAGTTACCTTGGAATCCATATTCAATTCTGATGATCAGCTTAAGAAGAACAAAGTTGGCATTAAAGTGAAAGAAGATCATTATGAAGAGATAGAAATCTTTAAAGGTAAGCTTCTCAAATTAGTCAAAATCTGTTCAGTTGAAGATAAGAGAGCTTTCATTATTTTATGCCAAGAGTATCATGATGTTTTTGCTTGGCAATATTTTGACTTAAGAGGGTTTGATCCTCATATTGCACAACATACAATTGAGTTAGAACCTGGTGCCAAGCCTGTTAGACAAAAATAGATACCATTGAACCCCAAGCTTGAACCTTTAATGATCAAAGAGCTGACCAAGTTAGTTGAGGGGGGTATCGTATTTCCAATTAAACACACATCCTGGGTTTCTAACCTTGTTCCGGTTAGAAAAAAGAATGGTGAGGTAAGATTATGTGTATATTTTAGAGACCTTAACAGAGCGTCTCTGAAAGATCATTATCCCTTACTGTCTATGGAACAAATTCTCCAAGTTGTTGCTGGTTCAGAGAGATTTTCTCTTCTGGATGGATATTCTGGTTATAACCAGATTCTAGTCAAAGAGGAGGATCAAGATAAAATAGCACTTACAACAAAATGACCATGGCCTGGCTACTAAGAGAATGCTTTTTGGTTTATCTAATGCTGGTGCCACCTTTTAGCATGCCATGGATATGGTGTTTCAGAGTTTAATCCAGAAATTTTTACTGGTTTACTTAGATGACATAACTGTATATTCAAAGAATGCAGATGAACACTTGTCACATCTAAAACAAGTTTTTGAAAAATGTAGAGAATATGGAATATCTCTCAATCTGAAAAAGAGTATTTTTGCAGTCCATGAAGGTAAACTGTTAGGTCACATAGTATCAAAAGACGGAGTTACTATTGATCCCCGAAGAGTTATGCTATAATTTAACTTCCATTACCTAATCACAAGAAAGGATTGTAGAGCTTTTAGGGAGAGAATCAACAACTTTTAAGAAGATTCATTCCTCGATGTTGCAAATTTATTACGCCTTTGACTCCATACTAAAAAAAGAATGCAGCCATTGACTAGAGACGAAACAGAGTTTTGAAGAAATCAAGCGAAGCTTTAGCATCAGCTCCACACCGTAAATCCGCATTTCAAAGACTTCTTATATGCTTTTGGCAGCGTTAGTTCTATCTCCGCTATGCTAGTTCATAAAAACAATAATAATTTAGAACAACCAATAGCTTTCTTTAGTCAAGTACTTGCTGATTATGAAGAGAAATATACATTTGTTGAGAAACATGTTCTCGCTGTGATCAGAAGCCTAAAGAAGTTTAAGCCTCTAGTTTCAAACAATAAAATTCATATTTTGGTTGCACACCCAAGTGTGAAGGAGTTTTTGTTGAACAAAGATCTGAATGAGAAAAGGGCAGGGTGGATCACAAAAGTAATGGAATTTGATGTCAACATCAACATCACAAAACTTGTTAGAGGTAGAGGAATTTGTGAACAACTTGCCTCCACTTCTGAAGATGCACAAAAATTAGAAACTGGTGTTGTTTTAACTAAAACAGATGAGTCTCAAAATGTTCAAAGTGCTATACCTACATCAGTTGTAGGTTGGGTTCAAGAAATGACCCACTTTCTTCGTACTGGTGAATGTCCACCAGGTTTGGACAGAGAAAAATGAATATACTTCTGATTGCAGTCAATTCCTTATGTCCTTATTGATAATATCCTTTTCAGGAAAGATCTGAATGGTGTCTTGTTAAGGTGTATTGATACTGATCAAACAAAAAAGGTACTGCATCAGTTTCATGATGGAATTTCAGGAGGGCACTTTGCTCCAAGGACAATCGCTTGGAAAATTATGAGAGCTAGTTACTACTGGCCCAACTTGTTTAAAGATGCATATGCATGGTCAAGGAAGTGTATGAAATGTGCTTTGTTTACAGGAAAGGAAAAGTTGTTTGCTATGCCTTTACATCCAATTCAAGTAGAGCAGCCCTTCATGAGATGGGGCATTGACTTTATTGGACCAATTAAACCACCATCCAGTGCTGGTTACAAGTGGGTGCTTACTGCTACAGACTATTTCACACGGTGGACAGAAGCAATAGCTTTGAAAGAAGCAAATGAATCTTCAGTTTTGAGTTTTTATAAAGATATAATCACCAGATTTGGAGTTCTTGACTCCATCATTTCAGATAATGCTCTTGCATTTGTTGGATTAAGAGTCACAGATTGGGCTGTTAAACACGAAATTCATTTGAATACTTCCTCCAATTATTACCCATAGGGTAATGGATTAGCTGAAAGTACAAATAAAAATTTGATCAGAATCATTAAGAGGACTATGGAAGATAATCAAATAATTTGGCATACCATATTGAAATCTGCACTTTGGACAGATAGAATAACCCCTAAGAGATCAGTTGGTAATTCTCCATATGTCCTCATTTATGGTAAAGAGGCTAGATTACCTCTATCTATAGAGCTTCCAGCTCTAGACATTGTTCACCAGTTGGAGATGTATGAAGAACATGACCCAATGGCCATGAGATATGTAGAGCTCATGGAGCTCAAAGAATCAAGAGACAAAGCAATGAAAAATTTGGAGTATCATCAACTCCAAACGAAGAAAACATTTGATAAGAAGGCTACCTAAATTTTCAAGCAAGGTGATATTTTTCAAGTGGGATAAAAGCTAAAGAGTGGTCCGTGTGGAAACATACAAAATTTGACCATTTCTCGGGCAGGTTTCCTTTATTGTTACCGTAATGCAAGGAGCATAATGCATTCCAGTTATCGAACAGGGATGGAGAAAAGTTACCAATCCCAATTAATGGGATTCACCTCAAACGTTGTTTTGAGGTATGATTTATCATTGTACATATTAGGTTAGGTTTTATGATTTCAATAAGTGCTTTTGCGCTTTAGTTTAATTGTTGTTTCATTTCCTAAATGCTGTTCCAGCACAATTTGGTAGTTTCATTTTAGTTTCTTCAGTTTCAATAAGTTTCCAGTGTCTTGAGCTGCTTCATGAGTCTCAAGTGAGTTGTAGCCATGTGTGAATTTCTCTTGGTCTGTTCTGAGGGTTTTACTAAGTGACTCCGAGCCCAATGGATACGTTTTGGCTACTGGTTTCCATGTTTAGCAAGCAAAAATCTAGCTGAGGTCACCAAAAATGTTACCTGATTTTCACCTACGGGCTCAATCAGGTAGGGCAATCTATGTTTCAAGAGTTCATGAAGGCTAAATGGGGACATTATTTTGCGGGATTAAAACATTCACCCGATGTATTTCTAAAGGAAGTCTATTAGAAAGCATGCCTCATTTAGATTTGGCATAAAAATCCTTAAGGAAGAAGTTGCTGAGACCATCTGAATGTCTTTCTGACTAGCAGTGTGTTATACCCATTTGAAATCCTCATGGTTGGCAAGACATCTCGGTCACTGTAAAGTTTCATATCTCTCTCCACTTGGGATGTCTCACCGACAGTTGTTCACCAGGGTGGCGTCGGGGGGAATGATTTGCTTCGGGATGATGTCTCTCTGACTACGTGTAGTCTCGCCGAAGGAGATCGCCTTCGGAATGAGGTCTGGCCGATAAATGGAGCTCTCGTTGAAAGGTTTTAGGCTCGCCGAGATGTCTCGCCAATGGTTGTTTGTCTCACCGAAACGACCAGCATCAGGGAGAAATTTTTACATTCGCCATGAGGTCTCGGCAAAAGGTTCTACCTTCGGCATAATATCTCACCGACTAAGCAAGGTATCGCCGAAACGGAAGGCCTTCGGTGTAATCAGGGGATTCATTGTAAAGTCTTACCGACCGGGGAGAGTCTCACCGACATAGAATGATATCGGTATGATGTCTGGCCAACAGGGCGAGGTCTCACCGAAAGAAGTTGCATACGTTGATAGAAGGCTCGGTCGGTGTAATGTCTCATCGATCGAAGGTGGTCTCGTTGAAGCAGAATGAGCTCGATGGGAGGTCTTGCTGACTGAAAGGGTCTCACCGAATGGATATTTGGAATCGGTAAGACTCTTGGCCACGGGGTTTGAGTTTGACAAGATGTCTCGGCGAATGATGGTAGTCTCACCGAAGGAATTTGCGTTCGGGGAGATGTCTTGCTGACCCGATAGGGTCTCGTCGAAGGTTTATGCCTTCAGTATGAAGTCTTCCTGACTGATGTTTATCTTGCCGATAGTGATGGGTCTGCTGCAGACTTTAGCGAGAAATCTTGCCGAATGCGGATGTCTGGGCGATGAAATGGCAATATTGATTTAACTCCTGTAGCTCGACATGATGTCCCGTTGACAGTCCCAAGCTATGCCAACCGTCCTATGAGGTATGCTCACATCAGGGAGACACGATTAGTGTATCACCAACATGTGATTTTGTTTGAACGACCTCTGACCGCCCGAGAATCTTACGTGGAGTGTGTTCGCCCAATCAGAGAGAACTAAAGGCAAACCATTGTCCATTTGACTGATTGACTACCCTTGAAAAGAAGATCAACAGAATGTAAGCAACATGGATATGCTCTAAGATCAAAAGCAATGGAGAGCTCGGTGAAGCAATGGTTTGGAGATCTAATGGGAAAATCTGATGCTGTTTCTAGAAGAGGTCAACTTGCGGAAGGGTCTAGAACAGGAGAAGAATAGAGAGGATGAGACTGCAAGGATAGCTGGGATGTCGACTGGCAGGAGTGGATCGACATTTATGATAGCACTCAGAAACATTCAAAGCAGCACTAATGGAAGTTCGAGGGTGGACACAGGGGCCAGAAGTTAATGCGATTATTGCAAAATATCAAGGAGGCCATTCCTGGAGTGACCTTTCACCGACATGGACAGCAGGGATACACGTTTAATGCAGCATTAACTTCATTAAAAAAATCTAGGGGTAGATCTTTCTGGAGGCTGATATTTTTGTAAGCCCTAGGGGCTGGGACTTTTGTATATATGGATTTTTTTCCTCTTTGTAAAGGATTTCGGATTATGCATTCTAGAGAGTTAGTGTTTTTTCTTAAATCCTTTCTTAGCTGATGTATGCTTTGTAACTCATTTGGATTTTGGAATATGAAATATAGAGATTACCTTGGAAACCAATGTTAGTATTCATACTACTTTCATTTTTGTCTTTCAGATTATGCAAGTTTTGAGCTGTGCTTTTTCTAAGTCTGCATTTGAACTTTAAAGTTGTGAAATTCATCTTTCCTTCTTAAAATATATATGCGGATTAAGCCTTTTCAAGAATGATGCATAAGTTCACAAAGTTTATGTTGAGTAAATGAAATAGCTATCATTAGTTTTCTAGTGTATGTTCATCTTGTTTTCATTTCATGATTTCTGTCAGTTCAATGTATCGCCATAGGGTTTATTTTTCATTTTCAAGCACTTCTTCTTCCTTTTCCTTACAAAGATCAGTAGTTAGGTGATAACACAAAGGAAGCCGGCCTTCTCCGGAGGTTGACCTCTGTTTGTAAGAAACCCATAGCTTTATAGGTCTTCCCATGTTACACTGGATTGTTGAATTTTACATTCAACACAGTGCAAAATCCAAGTGATAACACTAAAAAAGGCTAAAGATGTCTAGGGTTAATGGACCCTAGACAAAAAAAATTAGCAGAGTTGTTAAAAGCCACCTAGTATTAAAATCACACATTGGATAAAAAATGAAAAGTATGTAGGCTAAGAATAATACAAGAGGTTGTTATTAGGCACTCTAATCCAACTCTTCCCATGATGATAATATTTCTATAGTATCAAGGGTTGCTAGCACTATACCAAGCAACAACTTGGTTTCTACTGCACACATTAAGTACACTCCTTCACCTCACTTTCACAGTAGTATTCCTTATGAGGAAAACAACTCAACCACTACCTTTGCAACTTATCACTATCACATACTTACTTCCAAGCACCTCCAAACTAAACACCCAAGCAAATAAGCCTTCTCTCACTATAGATCAGAAGAATCTTTTGTGCAAAAAAAATAAATGTAGCTACATACCTGAACAAACCCATAAGTGCTTGCTGGACTCATGCCCCCTTGATAAGACTATTGACCTAACAAATAAATAGAGTACACATTTATTGATACTCCATAGGAATATATGACCCATTCTTCAATCATAAGTAATTTATGATTAATGAGAGATGGAAATTTGATGTCCAAAGTTATAAAACAATAAAATCTGATAGGATAGCATTTTACATGGTACTTACAAGTGATAAGAAGATTAGAACCAGGCTCTACTTTCAATCAAATCTTCCACCAAGGTGTTTCTAGTTGGTGTCACAACCTGCTAGAGAAGGATACACACATGTAAAATGTCAAACAAAAATACTCAAAGGAATTTTCTCTAATGGACTACAATGATTTTAGGATATTCACAATTTGGATAGATTGAAAAGGCTTAAGAAACTTCCAGTAAATGCAATTGGCAGGTGTGAAGCTGAAATACACAACCTTTAACAACATCCTCCCTGCTTGTACCAAAATGGTAGCTTTAAGAGAACTTCATTTATCTCTTAAATATAGATAAAAGCAAGTGCCAAGTGTAACCTAGAAATAGGAGATCAAATTTATCAATCAAACTACCATTGCAAAATAGAACAAACATCTAGGGGTACTCCAACCTGTATCTTTTCATAGTCCATGGATTTGAAAAGAATGGGAAAGGAAAAACCACTTTGACCAATTCAATTACACAACACAAAATTATAGCCCACAACATTGCTATACAAATTCAAGCATTGAGTGGAGTAGCAGCCAATGGCAAAATAATTGAAGTAATCATAGGAATACTTACCCTCTTGAATGTCTTCTCCAACTACATGCTCACTGAATACTTTTAGACTTTCCATGTCTAGGTTTTCCTCTGTCTGATAGCTTGCATTTCCATTACATGTTTTTGTTGGTGGTTGAGGAAGAAATTGATGGATTCCCACACCTGTTTCAATGAATACTTGTCACATATTTCATCATGCAAACCACATTCCTCCAGGCAATCAACCACAAATAACTTTGTAAATCTTCTCAAGAGTTCCCTCGCCCTCTTTCTCATTAAACAATTTATTTGAAAAGATTTTCCAAGAAAATGAAACCCCAAGAAAATATGGAATATCCAATGGCAAGCCAAATAAACTGTTAATTTTTAAACAATGAAAATATTAGAAAAATCAAACCATGGCATATAAGTGTATATTTTTCCTTCATGCATGGTTATCGATATAACAATAATGACTCACGGTTACCGGTTAATTTTACTGAGGTGAAAGCATTAGGCTCTGCCTATAGGAAAGGACTATATTAATAATGACTCACTTATGTGTTTAATTATCCTACAATCAACCATTTCCAAATTTATATGATTAATGTTCTTAGATTCAATTTTAAGTTTATAAACTAACCTTGGTGAATAAAAATAAGGCTACTACAAAAATCCATTAAAAAAACTACAAGTTGTTCATTAATTTTTTGTTTAATTTCTACTAAAGTGATTTGGAAATGAATAGTACCATGTCTATTGCAACATGCATTTTTATTTTATATTGCACATTAGATTTGGTATAGGTTTTGTGATGTCAAAATTTTATATTTTATTTATGGGGACATCCCTTCACATAATGGTTTCCTCCACAATTACAATATTTTATTTCAAGTGGTGATATATTCTTAGTATTATTAATATCTAGGTCTTAAGTTGATTTTCCATATTGATGTAGTGACATCAAGAATTTTGACAGTTTGATGAATTCATATGAGCTACATGATATGGATTATTCATTCTATGTCATGCTTCTCTCTTTTGTCTATTAAAATTATGTTATTTTTTAAATTGTTCTACTATATGGAATGTGTCATCCACTAACTTAGGATTACCAAACCACACATTTTCCTTAAATTCATTTCTCAATATATTAATAAAATATAGTACCCTATATTTTCCTTCAATAAAAGAAAAAAATGACTTAGGCATTCAAAATCTTATTTATATACAATAATGTTGCTCAATTTTTCTTTAGCTAAAAAAAATCAATTCTTTTCTTGAATGAAATGATAAAAAAGGTAATTCCTTTGGAAAATATCCTTAAATTTCCCCCATTTTCCATTTTGTGTTTGAATTTTCTATAATCTAGTGACATCTTGCCAATAATTTAGTGCACTACCCATAAGTCGACAAATGACAATGTAGATTTTTCCTTAATCACTAGTTCCTTGCAAATTAAATTAGCATTCCAAATTTGTTAACCATTGTTCAACTAACTCTCATGATCCTAATTTTGAATTATATTCAATAATTTAAACCTTTCTAATTAAATTATTTTTCTTTTTAACCTTTCTTTTAATTTTTTAATCTAATTCATCAAAATTTTATTCATTTGAGCTATTTTTCAATTGGGTTTTGCTAACAAAGATGGTCACTTGTCTTTATTTGGAATTTTTTTTGTTTGTGTTTCTCAACTTTCCTTTTTTTAGGTGATGATTCACTACTAGTTTATTTATGTCATCATTGTTAGTGAGATGGACACTTGTTTCTTATTCCAAACTTGTTTTTTAAGTTATTGCATTTGTGAAACTAATTGTGTGACATCTACTAGCAATGCCTGATTGGTCATTTCAAATGTCTCATTGACATTTGTATTATTTACAAAATCTATATTTTGTTGACAATTTATGGATACCCAAAATATTGTTATCAAAATTTAAACATGAAATTGTAAAGCTAATTTAAATCTTAAAAAATATTCTAATTATCCTATTTCCATAAAGACAAAATTAAACCTAAATATTAAAAAATCTACAATAATATAATAAAATTTATCTAAAAAAATAATAACAAATAAGTATAACTTAATGGATTTGAACCTATGACCTACATAAGACAATAATAATCTCTACTTAACTATATGTTTTTAATTATATTAATAATAATTGAACTACCAAAATATTTTTAATTATTATAATTATTAGAATACAATAACATAAATCAAATTATTTTCATTTTAAAAATTACATAAAATTAAATAATACATCTATAAAAGATTGACACTTAAAGCAATAATAAAGTTAAAAAAATTACATAAAAGAATTAAATTTTTAAATTCATTCAAATAATCTTCAAAATTCTATGATTTTTAATCTAATATTTTTTTCTTATTTTATATTTGACAGTAAATCTAATATCTACTTTTATTAAATTAAACAATTTTTGAAAAATATAATATAGATAATTAAAAAACTATTACCTATTTCTTAAACAAAAATAACTATACTAAATTAATTTAACTTATAGTAAATAAAAATAAACATAAATAGAATAGAAAGCTTGAAATAAACAAATAATATATTTTTTTAATAATCTATTCTAATGTTTTAAAAATTATGCTTTCATCAAATTTATTCACATACAAGTTTGGATCATGATGGCCATTATGGAAGCCTTGAGTCTTAAAATAATAATCAATTTTAGTATACCAAGCTCTTGGAACATGCTTCAAACCATAGAGAGACTTCCTTAACTTGCAAATTAAGTAAAAAAATCTTATTTGCAATGTTAACAAGTTTAACTCTTATAGTCACAATTTTGAATCCATCATCAATTGTTATTAAAAATTAATATCCATATAACTCTACCTTATAATCATGTTCTATTATTTGACTTACTGAGAGAGAGAAATGGTAACTTACATACAAGATTCACATCTATTAATTTCAATTTATTAGCATTGTGTCCTTTTGTTCGAATTGGACCTATTCCTTCAAATCCATGTGAACTATCATCAACAATAAATATCCTTTCACCTTTCACCTTTCACTTCTTCCAAGTAACCAAAGAATTCATAATGTAGGGCATATGTTAGCTAGCTCCTAAATCAATGTACCATAAGCTATTTAAGTTTTTGAAAATAGCTAAGGAGGCTATCGGTATATTTTTATTATGATATCCTTCTTGAATAAAATTTGATTGTCTCCTTTAATAAAAAATTCTTTGCACTCCTATATATTATTTCTTAGGATATTGATCATTCTTGTGCCTATGTTCTTCACAATTGTAACATGTGATGAATTTTTCCCTTTTAGAATTGTATCTATGGTTCTTCCATTCATTTTACCTTTTCTAAAAAAATTAAATGTCTTTTTAATTCCATTTTCTTTAATATTTCTTTGTGAATTCCCTTGATTTTGTTGTCCTTGATTATGGTATAATTTCCTTGACTATAATTCTAATAAATATTTTCTAGCCATAAATTCTTATAAAATATTGTTGGAGTCAACTATTAACATGTTAATCATATCCTCTTCATTCAAAAAAATACAAAATACTTATTTTAGTTTTATTTTGTGGAATTTTTTAGTTAGTTTTAATGTGCATATGAAATTATGTCCATTTGAAAGACTTTCAATAAATAATTCTACAATTTATGAATCTCTGTATTCCACCTTCATAATTGTAAGTTGATTTCTTATATTCTTCAATTTTACAATATGATCATCCATGCTCCCTCTTTCATTCATTTTCAAATGAGTCATGGATTTTTAATATCCATGATTTTTATCTACTAGTTTTTTCATGCATTATTTACAATTTTTTTTAAAAAATTGTTGTTTTAATATTGTGAAGATGTGGTATAATTCTTTAACTAATTGCCACAAGTGGTTGCTCACATATTCATATCTATTTTATCAATTTGTTTTTGTTTACTTGTATCTAGAAATTTATCTTTTGTTGCTAATTCTCATCAATCTTTCATTTATAGAATTATTTACATCTCACA
>VDFB02130358.1:0-13450 GCA_007258455.2 Sequoia sempervirens | reverse complement strand
AAATGTAGATTTAATTAATTACACTTTCCCAGCCTGACTCAGCAACACCCCTTTCCAACCGGCCAATTTAGAGTTAAAATTATTAATCAAACCTTGCCAGAAAGAGTCAAGAATCACATTAGAACACAAGGGGAGACCTAGGTAAGATGCATGAATCTCCCCAATCTATCATTAAAAAATCCTCACAATTATGTGCTACCAGTGTTCAGGAGTGTTGAAAAAGAAAATAACACTTTTAGGCAAGCTAATCTTCTGCCTTGAAGCAGCCTCATATTTCTACAAAATAAGTTTAATAGCTTTGGATTCCTTAATGGATGATTCCCAACGCATAAGAGTATCATCCATGAATTGTTGATGGGAAAAAATATGATTCTAAGATGGAGGAGATAATCTTGATAGCTGACAAGTATTAATAAATCTTTGGATGAGGCGACCCATAGATTCAACCATGATAATAAAGAGAAAAGGAGAGATGGGATCTCCTTGTCTCAAACCCCTCAAACAACCAAATAGAGGAGAGGGGAACCATTAACAAGAACATAAAACTTCAGAGTAGAGATCAATTGAGGCACCAAAACAACCAATCTCTCTCGAAAACTAAAAGCTTTCAGAATCTTAGACAGAAAAACCCAGTCAACTCTATCATAAGCTTTAAGAAAATCCAACTTCAAGAGAAAACCAACATGTTTATTAATATATAAAGAGTGGATATTATCATGAATAGTAAGGATGGAATCATGAATTTTCTTACCTGCAACAAATCCATTTTGCTAGATAGACATAATTTGAGGAAGAATATTTTGCAATCTCACTGCTAGCACTTTGGAGAAAATCTTATAGATGGAGTTACACAAACTAATAGGGTAGAATTCATCAAAAGAGGAGGCCCCCGGTTTCTTAGGAACAAGAACAATAAAGGAGGAGTTTAATTCCTTCAAAATATTACAACTACTAAAAAATTCCTTAGTAGCATCCACAACATCCTTCACAAGAATATCCTAAAAAGACTAAAAAAAGAACATCAAAAAACCATCAGGACCAAGTTCCTTGTTACCTTCAAAAGAGAAGACAACACTTTTAATATCATCCTCAAGAGGGATCTAAACCAGTTGTCGATTAAGCTCATTAGAGATGATATGAGGAATATTCTGAAGAAGATCATCCTAACACTCAGAATCCAACAAACCTTCCATAGATAACAAGTTTGAGAAAAAGGAAGAAGCAACATGTTGCAGATCCGCCTCCTTATTCAACACCTGATTATTAAAATTTATATAATTAATACGGTTGGAAGCTAGGTGTTTTAGCATAGAGAGGTGGAAAAACCTTGTATTCCTATCCCCACTTTTTAACCACATAATTCTAGATCATTGCTTCCAAAATTCCTCCTCAGCCACAATACTATGCAACCTAGATAAAAAGACATTCTCCTTCAGAGCGAGAGATTGATCATAACTAGATGCTTGAATAGATTGTTGAACCGCGAAAAGCTCCTGATTAACATCTTCCTTCTTACAAAAAATGTGCCCATAGGATGACCTATTCCACCTACTAACATTAATTTTCACATTAGCCAGTTTCTTAGCAACCCTGTACTCATCCATTTGAATGTTCCACTAGGCTTGAATCAAAACCTTCTGTCACATTTTGGTCAAAAGGACCATGTTTCACGTGGGAATTGGTGATCGATGAAGCTAAAATAATGAGGTATGGGTAGGTATGTAGGAGTGAGGGATCGTATGCCACCAAAAATATCATTTCTTTCTATGCTATTAAGGAAATATGGCATCCCTTATTACCATCAAACAACCCAATTTTGAAGGAGGAGATTTATGTTTCTTTTTGTGACCATTTAGGGCAATGTTTTAGAAAAAAATACAATTCAAATCAAAGTGGAGAAAAGCCAGAAATAAAATACAAGAGACAAACAACATTAAATGAGTTATGACGTAGCAGGAAAGATGGGACGAGGGTCAAAAGAAGAGCATTCATTCCATTAAGAAGGAATGGTTTCCCTTATTTTGGAAGGAATACTTGCAGTACGGAGATGATGGACAATTCACAGAGAAATTTTGACCTGAAACCTCCATAAAGCCACATTCTTAGGTAGTTTGAGACAAATCATTTTCTGGAGGAGGTGATTCAGAGAGGTAAAGAGGGAAAAAAAGAGAAGGAGGGTGCCTGAGAGGATGTGAAACATAAATGGATTTCTTGAAAAGGCTTCAAAAATTCTTAGGAAAATGCAATTGGCAAGTTTAAAGCCAAATTCCATAATTGATGCCAACATCATTCCTGCTTGTGTTGTAATGAGAGCCCTTGAACAGGTGATGGACTTCCCATCAAGCTTGAAAGAGAGGAACTTTATTAGACACGTGGGAGATAGAAAGAACAAGGAACACAATCTTGGGAAAATTAAATGGGAAGGAAGGCATAATAGGTTTCTGTTAAACAAAATGAAGTAAGGGATTTAACTACTTTATAATGGGTAGTTGATTATACATATATGATGGGTAAATTCCATCTTGTGTCGGTTCCATGTGTCTATTATGTGTTTGTGTAATTCAACTCCATATCTATGTGTTTATGTATAGGCCCATGTATCTTTTGATTGAGATTGTGATTCATCTTATGTATGACCTGCCCAAGAGTGAACCTCTAGGATATTTGAGTAGTGACAAACAATCATTGGACCAGGCCAATGATCGATGTCTAGGCTACTGCTAGGGATTAGTCATTCACCTAGTTCACGGAGGTGAAGGTAGTGGGATATTCTGGTTATAATATAGCTATAGTGATTGCACGGGTAGGAACCCATCCGTGTGAGTAATGGTAATCTGGGGATAACCGCATATTGAGAGGGTTCACTAGTTGTCACTAGTAAGTATGGAAGTGACAAATGCCATGTGTTACCTAGGATTACAAAGAAGATAGATAATGATACCACTAAGGTCACAAGGTGGTATATGTCAGGAGCTACTTCATCCTGGGTGGACAGACTTATCACCGATGGCCTATAGGAGACTGAAGTAAGAATCCACTGAGTTTGGTAAGTTCACTACTTGTGAAAACCCTTGAGATGGTGGAAGTACCCATGGTGTAGTATGGGATGCACCGAATCCCATCCCAGTTGTCAGACTATATACATAACCTTATGGGGTTGAGGACAAACCCGTAGTATAGTATCAGATGCATTGAATCCTCTTCCCATTTGTCCAATGGTGTAAAAGACTAGAAGAAAGGATAGGACCCACAGTGTAGTGTGAAATGCACTGATATTATTCTATCTGGGATGCATTATGGACATGTGTTAGCCATTGAAATTAGCCATTGCAGATGTGATGTATGTTGGTTCTCGTCACTATGTGTATTTGATGTATGTTGCAGCTTTCCACTATGTATGCGATGCATGTTGGAGCTCATCACTATGTATTTGTGATGTGCATTAGAGCTTGTTATTTTGTATTCATGATGTATGGTGGGGCTTGTCAATGTATATATGTGATGTATGTTAGAGCTTGTCACTATGTATTTGTGATATATGCTAGAGCCTGCCACTAATGTAAATGTGAAATGCATATGAGACAATCATTGTTGTACTTGTGATGTACATATAAAATAATCACCATTGTACTTGCTATCTTTGTATGATCTAAACAATGTTGTAATTATGATTTGTGTATGATCCAAACATTGCACTTGTGATCTGTGTATGATCAAACACTTTTTTACTTATGATATGTCTATGGAGGAATGCTTTTGACAACCATTGTGTGTGATCTTTGAGAATATGGCATGAATGACCTCTTGTGAATATTGTGAATTTTTGTACACTAATATTTGGAAATGATTGGTATGGACCCAAAACTTGATGGAAAGTTATTATCATTACATTATAATTGACTATGTTGATAGCTTACATGTACTAAACTAATAGTTAAGGGTTAAAGTTAAGAAAATATATCTCATACAAGAGGAGAGATTGAACACCCTTCATCATTGTGGGGCAAACTATGATGCCTTTGATTTCCATGAGGGGATACGTAGGAAGGGTTACTATGAACCCTCGAGGCTTAGGTTGTAGGTCTAGGAATGACCCTAGCTATAGAAGATTCACACTTTTGAGTGTAAGCATATAAGTGGTGATGTTTCTTTTTCATCACCAGGATGAATGAAGAAATTTTGAGATTAATACTTCTAATGTGGTTGGGATATTTTCAGATGGTTATGTTGGAAGATCTTGTAAGTTGAATTTTTTTTTGATGTGCCTGAGATGGGGATTTTACATTGGTATCAGAGCAACTAGGTTCAAATGTTGGACCTATGAGGCTCACTTGACTCTAGATTATGTTTTCTTACACTACCAACTAACCATAACTAAGACATATACTCAATATGTAATTGCCTTGAACTTCTTAAATGAACACTTAAGCTTGTGATAATGGTTGGTTATTCATGTCCAAGACAATCTAAGTGGTGTGAATGGGAGGTTTGATATATGAATTAAAATTAGAGTGTGTAACAGAAGATTGAGGAATTTCATGTTTCATATTGTCCCCAATTCACTAGTTGGATTTAATTTGATCCCTTGTCATGTGGAATATTTCATGGCATATTCAAAAGTAAATTATGAATAGGTGGCATACTTGATTATAAATAGTGGCCTTGATGCATGGTATTTTAGTACTTGACCCGGGTTAACTAATAAATGTGTGTACCTAAGGGTATAATATTGACCTCTCCTAAGGAAAATCAACCATAATTCAAAAATAGAGGATAGGATTAAGAAAAATACTCAATTTAGGCTATGTTTTAATATGCACCCTCTAATATCTTATAAAAATTAGTCTATATTTGATCAAATTAGGAAAAGGGGACCCCTTGAGAGGTTAGTACAAGTAGTTCAAAAGAAATTACTTCCTAGTAACCCAAAAAAATCTGAACAAATTCATCACTGCAACCTGCAGGGGCACCTTGCCTTAACTCCTTCATGTTTGTTTGCAATTTTGGCTTGTACTGACTTTAGCCAAACCAGGGTGTTAGTAGGTTGTGTTGGATCTTAGAAGGTATTGTGTGTGTGGAGAGTTAGTCATTAGGACTAATTTTATCCTAGTTTATCATTGTTGATAAATGTTGTTAAATTTTTGCTTTATTAAGCTTTGGACAGCATATCTTAAGTTACAAAGCATTTAGTATATTAAAACCACATCATCATTGTTTAAAAGATGCCAAAGGACAGTTAAGGAGTTGATGATTTGAAAACAAGGTGTTAGAGGTCCTCAAATTTAGGAACATGACATGATGGTAAGTTGCAAGAATCTTGTAAAATTGCATGGCAACTTCTTGTGCGTTTGCATGCAACCTAGTGGGGTTGGATTCCCTAAAGTTTAGGAACATGGGATCGATCAATATCCCTTGAAATGTGGCAAGGCATCGATGTAAGAGGTGTGGCTCGTAGTTAGCAATCAGTTTTTGTTGTAATTAGTATCAAGTTTTGGTTTTGGAATAGAAGAAAAGGAAGAACTCTGTTTTCTAGAAATTCTAGTGTGTTTTGCAACAGAACCATCATATGTGTTGAATACTCTGATTTAGCACTGTATTTATGTTGCTAGAATAGATTTGATTCACTTTTGATGGTGTATTTTAGTTAAGTAGAGTAGAGTCCTGGATTTGTATCCATAGTTAGGTGGTGAAGGGTTTTTATTCCTGTTTTCAGCAGATTTTCTGTGTTACCCGTGAGTTCTTGGGAAACAGTGACTTAAAAAGCATTGTTAATACAAACTTCTCACTGTTTTATGTTCATTAGGTAGATTTAAGAAATATCCTTCTTGTATTCAGGGTGTTTTGGGTCGAGTTTCTGTTTCTATTTCATAGACTAGAGTGTAGGGAATAGTATTTGTGTTTTGAGCAGTGTGACTTTAAATGGCTCCCCCATAAACACTGATCACGGGGATTTCCTGAATTTGGTGTGACATGGGAATGGAGCCAATCCTTTGTATATATGTAGGAGTAGGAGATTTGGAAATCCAAGCAATGATTTTGAAAACCAAACCCTAGGCGAGCTATAGTAACCCGGTTAGGAGTTTGGTGGGAAAAAGTTGAGAACTCAAGTAGGGGTAGAAGGTACAGTACAATATCTATACGGATTCAAGAAGGTTTTGGTCACAATTTGACATGTGGGAAAGGATTGAGACTTGAACAATCCAATCGAGTGAGAAATAGGAAAGTGATCAGCAAAACCCTAGAAAATAAGACAATTAGCCCTCCTCTCCAAGTTCATAGGAATTAGCTGTACGGAATAGTAGAGGTCTGAAACCCAATGCAAGATTTAAAGCTCTGAAAAGGGTGCCTGAAAGTGTCTTTTGTTTACTAGGTTGTGTGGAGATTTTGGGCAGAAAAAGCAAAATAGTGACTGGTAAGGGCTAGTAGGAACTAGGCCCTCTCAAGGCAATTTCTTGGAATCGGGTGTATTGGAAACCAAAGGACCTCTAAAATGGATCAATTTGGATTCAAAAAGCATGAGGACAGTATTTTCAACTCCCTTGCAAGCAGTTCTAGCAAGTTGAAGGAATTGGCACTTAGACCCTTCTAAGTCCAAGGAAGAATAGTCAGTTGCAAGAAGGTGTGGATCTTCCAGAGGTAAAGCACTAGTGGAGAACTCTTTGAGAAGAGTTGGAGCAGGACTAGGATAGTCTTCTATGCTCAGCAAGAACCTTTGGTAGTAGGTTCTAGGCAGGAGACAGTGGAAAGTCTTCTACAAGATAGTGCAAGCAACCTTTGGAGTTTATCATACACCACACAACAAATTAAAACATGACTATTCTTGCACAATTTGGCAGGAACTTCGCTGCTCTGCAGCTCTTGTTAGTTTTTGGATATCATCATAATTAATAAATTTAAAACTTATCAACTTCAAGTATTTTATATTTTGTATGTAAAAATGAAAAAAATACAATATAAAGAATACTTTTAAATTTAAATTTTAGTCTTTGATTGTTGAATTATTTTAAAAGGATCATGTACTTCTATTTAATATTTAATTCATTTATATCACATAATCATTATAATTTAATTGATTATGAATTTAATAATTAAGTAATAAATATTCTATGAATTTTAGAAAATAGAATTTAGTTTAATTTTAAAATGAAATTTAAGTTTTTAAATATTGTGTTGATTTGATTATTTATTTGCTTTATGATTGGTTATTCAAATTTAAAGAACAACACAATTTAACTCAAAAATATAAAAATAAGCATGTAAAATATTTTATGATTTTTTGAAGTTGGAATTTAATATGATTTTACAAAATGAAATCATTTGATGCAAAGAAATAAAAAAGGTTATTTTATATATTTTTTCATTTCTTAATTTATTCTCAAATTATAATTATTTATTGGTGAATTATTTTGAAAATAATATTTAGTTTTATTTAATTATATTAAATATAGTAGAATGATCAACCGATATACCAATGCATTGCAAATAATCCCCGCATACACCAAATCAAACCTTTACAGATGTATACATTAGATAGGATGTAGTTTTATTTAATTAATTTATATTGAATAATTAATATAATTTATAAACTAATATCAAGAAATAAATAACCTTAACCCCAAGATTTATACTAGAACTCTAATTGAACCCTAAACCTAACCCTAATTCAACCCTAACAATAGGATTTAATTACAGTTAGGGTTAGAGTGAGAATTTAATTATGGTTAATGTTAGGGTTAGAATTAGAGTTTAATTAGGGTTAGGTTAATAGATTCACCAATATAGTTAGGTCAAAATTCATAAGCCAATATTAAGATATTCTAACTCTAACCCCAACTCAACCTTAATCTCCATCCCAGAATGCTAATTAAACCCTAATTGAACCCTAAAAATAAGGTTCAATAAGAGTTAGGTTTAGGGTTTAACAAGTAGGTTTATGGTTGGAATTAGGGTTCAATTACCTGGTTAGGGATAGAATTTAATTAGTGAATAGGTCAAGTTCGCTATGCTAGGGTTTATTGAAGCTTATTTGGTTAATCTACAATGGGGTTTCTAAAATAAATGCTAATTGAACCCTTAATTTAACCCTCAAATTTGTGACTTTGGACCTATTTTGCATCAATAAATATGAGATTTGACACATGCCTCCTAATCTAGCATACAATATGTACTTAAATGCTCAAAATAGTTGGGAGTAGTGTTGAGATTGGTGGATCTTTGGGAAGGTCCAATGTTTCACCTTTGTATCTCTCCCTATAGATAGAGGTAGAGATGAATATAGAATGAGAGAGGAAAATGGATAAAAATAGATAGAGATATAGAGAGAGATAGAGGGAGAAATAAATATAGAGAGAGATAGGAGATAGAGGGGGATATATATATAGAGAGAGAGAGAGATGGCAAGATAGAGATATAAGGAGATATAGAGAGAGAGGAGAGAGAGAGAGAGAGATAAGCAGAGAAAGATATTAATATTTTATTTTTTGAAAAATATGTAATTTTTAAACCATTTTCCTATATATTTAGTATTAAGATTTTTACATCTTTTAACAATTCAATATATAATACAAATCAAATATAGTTAATACTTTAATTAACTAGCATACCTATATTAATTAATAATATATGTAAAACACGCCGAAAGTTATCTTTATCAAGATGCGTATTGACTTGAAAAATGCTTACATTTTCATGAACATGAATTTGGAAATCAATTTGATTTCATTATTACTTGTGTCATTGTTTCACCTCAATTTCCATATATATGGGTACAATACTGAAATTTGAAATCATACCAACTTGTCTTTCATAACAACAATCAAATCCTCAAGAACAATAAATTTAAAAGCAAAAAATGTTCATCAATCATTAGATTTAGTATTGATAGGCATCAAAGAAGTATATCATGAAAAAATGGCATTAACACTAACCCTTACACTAACCCTAACCCTTACATAAATAAATAAATCAAAGATAAAAGATAAATAAAAAATGATCACAAAGATTCAAATAAATAAATCAAAAATGAAAATAAATAAAAACATTAAATAAATAAATAAAAGATTCAAGATAAATTAGAGATTTGATCACACATAAAACAATCAAAAAGAAAAAACAAAGATATAAAATATAAATCAATAAGAAATACTAAATAAAATAAACCTAACAAAGATTTGAATACATGAGGTTAAATTAAGATTTTGTATAGGGTTTAATTACGCTTAGGGTTTAATTAAACTATTCTTCATGCTAACCCTAACCCTAATTTTGATGCAAACCCTAACCCTCATCTTAATGTTAACCATATTTATAACCCTAACTATATCTCTTAACCATAACCATAAGCTTAACTATATCTCTAACCCTAATCCTAACCTAAACCCTAAACCTAACTAGATCTCTTAACCCCAACCTAACCATAATCCTAACCCTAAACTTGATCGAGAACATAACTATAACGCTAATCCTGATAACCTTAGCCCCAATTATTACCCCAAACCTAACTATAACTATTAACCCTAAACTTGACAACAAACCTAAATGTAACCTTAATCTTAATGCTAACCCTAACCCTAATTTTGATGTGAACCCTGACCCTCATCATAATGTTAACCGTATTTCTAACCCTAACTATATCTGTAGCCCTAATCCTAACCTAAACCCTAAGCCTAACTATATCTCTTAACCCCAACCTAACCATAATCCTAACCCTGAACTTGATCCAAAACATAACTATAACCTAATCTTGATAACCTTAACCCCAATTATTACCCCAACCCTAACTATATATATTAACCCTAAACTTGGCCCTAAACCTTATTGTAACCCTAATCCTCATGCTAAGCCGAACCTTAATCCTAAGCTTATCTTGATGATAACCCTAACCCTAATTTTGATGCAAACCATGTCTATCATCCTAATATTAACCCTAACCCCAATCCTAACTATATATTAACTCTAACCCTAACCCTAACCTTAACTATATTCTTAACTTAACCCTAACCATATAATCCTAACTACAATATTCATGATATAATAGAGTATTTTATTATAATATTATAAATATAATAAAAATATATTTATATATTTTAACTTAACATTTAAATATTAAATTATATATATTATTTTCTAAAATATTATACTAATATCATATATTATATTATACACTATTATAATAATTTAATATAAAATATATAAATATAAAAATAATTTATTTAAGATATTACATGTATATAACCCTAACCCTAATTTTAATGCAAACCTTATCTCTCATGGTAATATTAACTCTAACAGTAACCCTAACTATATATTAACTCTAACCCTAACCCTAACTATATCTCTAGACCTAATCCTAACCTTAACTAATTAGGAATAGGATTAGGGTTAGGGTTTAATTAGGTTAGGATTCTAGGATTAGGGTTAGGCTTATGCTTAGGATTAGAGTTAGGATTGTGATTAGGGTTAGGGTTAGGGTTAGGATTAGGGTTAGGATTGTGATTAGGGTTATGGTTATGGTTAGGTCTTAATCCTAATCTTAATATTAATCCTAACCCTAACCTTCATCCTAACCCTAACACTAACCCTAACCATAACCCTCACCCTAACCTTAACCCTAACCCTAAAACTAACCCTAACCCTAATCCCTATTTGTAATGATAACCCTAACCCTAATCCTAATCCTAACACTAATCCTATTCATGATGATAAGCCTATTGGTGATGATAACTCTAACCCTAATCCTAACCCTAACCCTAACCATAATCCTAACCCTAATCTTATTCATGATAATCCTATTCATGATGAAGAACCTAACCATAACCATAACTATAACCATAACCATAACCATAACCATAACCCTTACACTAACCCTAACCTTGACCTTATTCATGATGATAACCCCAATCCTAATCCCAATTTTAACTCTAACACTAACCAAATTACTATATTTATCATTTATAAACATATCCCTAACCATAATCATAACCCTAACCCTAACCCTAACCCTAACCCTAACCCTAACCCTAATCCTAACCTTAACCCTAACCCTAACCCTAATCCCTATTTGTGATGATAAACCTATTCAAGATTATAACCCTGACCCTAATCCTTTTCGTGATGATAAACCTAACCCTAATCCTAACCCTAACACTAACCCTAACCCTAATCCTATTCATGATGATAACCCTAACTCTACCCATAACCATAACCATAACCATAACCATAACCCTAAAACTAACCCTAACCCTAATCCCTATTCGTGATTATAACCCTAACCCTAATCTTATTTGTGATGATAATCCTATTCATGATGAAGAACCTAATCATGATGATAACCCTAACTATAACCATAACCCTAACGCTAACCATAACCCTTACACTAACCCTAACCCTAACCCTATTTGTCATGATAAACCTATTTGTGATGATAACCCCAACCCTAATCCCAATTTTAATTATTTTCTAACAAAATTACTATATTTATCATTTATAAACATATCCCTAACCATAATCATAACCCTAATCCTAACCCTAACCATAATCCTAACCTTAACCCTAACCCTAATCCCTATTTGTGATGATAAACCTATTCAAGATTATAACCCTAACCTTAGCCTTAATCCTAACTCTAACCCTAATCCTTTTCATGATGATAAACCTATTCATGATGATAAAACTAACCCTAATTCTAACCCTAATCCTAACCCTAACACTAACCCTAACCCTAATCCTATTCGTGATGATAAACCTTTGCATGATGATAACTCTAACTCTAACCATAACCATAGCCATAACCCTAACCCTAACCCTAACCCTAACCCTAACCATAACCCTAAAACTAACCTTAACTCTAATCCCTATTCGTGATGATAACCCTAACCCTAATCCCTATTCATGATTATAAGCCTATTAGTGATGACAACCCTAACCCTAATCCTAACACTAACCCTAAACCTAATCTTATTCATGATGATAATCCTAATCATGATGAAGAACCTAATCATGATGATAACCCTAACCGTAACCATAACCGTAACTGTAACCCTAACTCTAACCCTATTCATCATGATAAACCTATTCCCAATGATAACCCCAACCCTAACTCCACTTTCACTTAAATCCCAACCAAATTACTATATTTATCATTTTATAAACATATCCCAACTTCATAATCCTAACCCTAACCCTAACCCTAACCTTAACCCTAATCCTTATTTGTGATGGTAAATCTATTCAAGATTATAACCCTAACCCTAGCCTTAATCCTAACCCTAACCCTAATCCTTTTTGTGACAATAAACCTACCCCTAATTCTAACCCTAATCCTAACCCCAACACTAACCCTAACCCCAATCCTATTCATATGATGATAAAATTTTTCGCGGATGATAACCCTCTAATCCAACTCACATATAACCATAACCCTAACCCTAACCCTAATCCCAACCCTAAAACTGAACCCTCCTCTAATCCCTATTCATGATGATAACCCTAACCCTATCCTATTAACACGATTATAAGCCTATTGGTGATGATAACCCTAACCTCTAATCTTTATTCCTGGTGATGAAGAATCCTATGATGATAACCCTAATCAGAACTTCATAACTATAACTCATAACCCCTAACCTCTTTCAATTAACCTAACCCTGCAACTCCCAATTCTAATCTATTCGCTATGATAAACCTATTCGTAATAATAATAACTCCCAACCCCTAATCCCAATTTTAACTCTAACCCTAACCAAACTACTATATTTATCATTAATAAACACATCCCTAACCATAATCATAACCCTAACCCTAACCCTAACCATAATCCTAACCCTAACCCTAACCCTAACCCTAATCCCTATTTGTGATGATAAACCTATTCAAGATTATAACCCTAACCCTAGCCTTAATCCTAACCCTAACCCTAATCCTTTTCATGATGATAAACCTTACCCTAATTCTAACCCTAATCCTAACCCTAACCCTAATCCTATTCATGATGATAAACCTTTTTTGTGATGATAACCCTAACTCTAACCATAACCCTAACCCTAACCCTAACCCTGATCATATTTGTGATGATAAACCTAACCTAATCCTAACCCTAACAATAACCCTAACCCTAATCCTATTCTTGATGATAACCCTAACCCTAACCCTAACCATAACCCTAACACTAACCTAACCAAAATCCCTATTTGTGATGCTAACCCTAACTCCTATTCATGATGATAAATCTATTTGTGATGATAACCCCAACCCCATTTGAAAGTGATTTTGTAGCCATGATTTGAAACGCCCGCCTCTTCGACTTCCACCTTCTCCATTACAATCTCCTACACTTCCATTCATATCTGGTCCGTTACAATATCCTTGCTTCCCGTTGACTGCCAACACTGTACAACAATTTAAATCTGATTGGGTTTTGTAACTGTCATCGGTTCGTAACGTTAGAGCTTTC
>VDFB02130357.1:0-42087 GCA_007258455.2 Sequoia sempervirens | reverse complement strand
TTTTAAAATATGATTTTCAAACCTGGAACTACAAATCTAACTTCACAACTGAATTCTACAAAAAGACAATGACTACCCTCAACTTGACGATATCTTCTTGAATTTTTTTTATTTCTCCCAAGAAAATCATCCTTAGTTCTCCACAAACTGTCTAAGTAGAGAAAAACACTATCGCAATAAATCAGTGAACTCACTTTTCTTTATGTCACAATTTTATCTCTTTTTAATTTTTCATGTTTGTCGAAAATTCGACGAAAAAGATAGCCGACATTTCGACGAACCCCAGGTTCGTCAAAATTTCGACGAACGTCGGGGATAAACTTTCAAAAAATTGGAAATTACACATCAAATTTTACAAGCACCCAACGAACATCAAATTTGACATATTTTGTCAGACAGTTTCATCGTATTTTGCAGTCAAATGTATTAGTGCTCAATTTAGATCAACCAAAGAAGTCACAACAATATCAAATCCATCACATATACTCCTAAATTTGATCTCCAATTTATGGTCCAAACAAGATCACAACACAAGAGGAACATGGAACAAAACAAGAAAACATTAACCATGAGTGACCTAAGCCAAACCGAATATGACCCAAGAGCATCTACAATTCCTTGACCTTATCCCCCTCAACTACCCCAAGATTCTGAAGAGGGAGGATGCCAAGTGGAGGATATTACAAACAATTTCAAAGAAATGACCCATCATGAGTTGCTTGAATTGATATTGTTGATGCCAAAAATTGGCTAGGTGACAGACTTAATGAGAAACTCAGTTAATGGGGGGACCACTTGCGCTAAATTGAGTGACCTTTGGGTTTTTTAAGAAGTCGGCTTCTTCTGTAATTGAGGTTTTAGAATGGGAAAAGGAAGCAAATATAAAAAATAAAGATCTAACTAAGGCGATGCGCCAATATTTAGATGTAAGGCACAATAAATCTACCTTTTGGATGTGATTTAAGGGCCCGTTCAACAATCTGCTATGTCCCAAAATAATATAAATCAAATATAGAAACCTGAATAATTTATTTAATGACAAAATAATTCTCACACACATTTACTCAAAAGAAAAGTCAAAAGACGTGATCTAAACTAGAAAACTTGTATTTAAATCATAGAAGTTGTGCAAATAAACAATCCAAGATAACAATAGCACAGTATAATATTTTATCAAATAGGCTAAGAACACAGAAAGACCAAACAATGGCACAATCTAAGAGTCTTATACAATAATCTAAAAGCGATATTAAAGGCATGGTGTCTTTTCCCTAATTTTTTTGTATCTTCCGAACTCATTTTTGGAAGGAAGAAACAGTATATATAACTAAAACTCCCACCGCCTAGCGGGCTAGTAACATAAAAGATTATATATCTCGAGCAATAATGTCTGTAGCAATGATTTCCTTTGGTCATTGCAACAAAAAAGATTCATGCCATTGAAAATAGTCGCTCCCTAGCCAAATGCATCCCCTACTAATGATGGCAATGGTCCCAAAAAAATCATGTGCAAACAAATGTCATTCAACCATGCGGTCAGTCAAGACACACGGTAGCCTAGTGGGGCCTGCAGTTCGTTGTTGCCTTCCTTGCGAGTGAAGTCCCTGCGACAAAGAAACGTGGCAATAGATTGGGGCCCTTTCATTGATTCCTCCTCCTAGTGTCGGGAGACTGCATGGTGAAGACACGTGGAGGCATTCTTTACTATTGGCACCGACTATGGGGTCTACCAAAATATGTACGTAGATGAAAACTACATGACACATGGATGGGTCTTCACTAAAAAGTGAAGGGAAGCAGTCTTTATGTGCCTGCAGTGGCGACACGTGGAAGCATGGCGAGAGCCGATAGAAGAGCGAATGAAGCAATCGTTGTAGGAGCGTCTGGCGAACATGTGGCAATAACAGATGAAACTCTTCAAAAAGGGGCCTGATGATGTTCAAATAATTGAGGCGCAGGCTGGTACTTAGCAAAAATAAAAAACCACCCTTAGGGAGCTCAATGAAGTTTAACATTCACAGCTTTTGGCGACTACTAGGGGCGTTTCTCCTGTGGAACAAGGAACCCAAAAAAAATTTGTTCTTGCAGACCAAAGTCCTATCCATGGGGTGACGAAGTTAGAGCTAAGAGAGAGCGGCCTGCAGAGGCATCTAGTCAGCCTCGGATGGTGTCGATAAGTCACACAGATTCTCTTGCACTCCGCTCAGATCGATCATTTCCTTGTAACGAAGCACCATGAATATATTGGCCCCTTACTCAAGTTGGAAGATCAGCTGCCTAATCTAATGAGTGAAACCTTCAATATCCACTATAGTAGGGGGTTGACTGAAGCTCTGGAAGGTGGATGTATCTTGCTGCTTTTCTTCTATCTTTGTCGCAATTTTCTCCACAGTGGCCACCAAGTCATCGAAAAGAAACGGTGAGGGTAAGCCCATCTGGGTAAGCTGGGAGAACCTAGGCCGCATACGATTCATGGTTCAGTCTAGTTTGGTAGTGCACTCGCTAGCATGGAGGATAGCCGAGTGGCAGTGGATGAACCTATTCACTATTTTGGTAGCAACCTTCTGATCCCCAATCCCTGCCTTTGCTAAGTTCTTGTCTGAGACCATGTATAGCCTATCCAGTACCTTTTCCACCTCAAGAACCCTCTCTGCGATGATTTGTGGAAACTGCTCAATCGCTCCACGAACCTCCCTAGCCAAGCTGGTCGCTTCCGCCATAAATTGGAGCATCGGCTAAAATGTCAAGTAGAAGGCTTTGACCTTTTCCCAGTACGAAATGTACAATTTCTAAGCCACTAGAATGAGGTTTGATTAGGCAACAGGGGCCTAGGGAAGACTCCTCAAAGAGTTGATCTTTGCATCTCTTGATCCAACATCTTGTGTTAGTTCTGTAACCCTTTTATTTGTGGTCGCAAGTTGTCCCTGAATGTTTCTCAATTCTACAGACCAGTTTTCCTCGGCCCAGCTTTTGTTCACTGATTTTGTCTCGAGGAAAAGCTTCATCTCTTGGAGTTCCTTCTCCAATTGGGCCTTTTGGTTCTCAAATTTTGCATCCCTTTGTTGCATTTGTTGCTTGAATTGAGCGCGATGTCGTTCAAACTCCTCAGTCTTTTATTGCATCCCCTGCTCTACCAAAGCCAACTGGTTCTGATATTCTTGGTTCCTCCGCCGTAGCGCATCGACCAAATTGGGGTCAAAGGATTGGAACTTTGCAAGTTCCTCTTGGAGTTTTTTTTTCTTTGTCTGCACTGCCTACGCTTTCTCCAATAAGCGTGCAATTTTTGCTTCTCTCACTTTTTCCTTCGCCAATAGGACCTCGATTATTTCTTTTACAAGTTTCAACTCTTCTTCCTTCTTTAGCTGGCGACTAGACTTGAGGAAGTCAGTGATCACCACCCGCTATGTTTCTTCCATGAGCTTGACTTTGTCCTGTGGTCAGACTATGCTCAGATCGAGTCCCATGGTGAGCATGTTGTAATCATCAGGCTACATTTCCCCCTATGGTTTGATGATGCTCAGGTACATGGTTGCGAAATGAAGTGATTTTTGAGCTTCATTAAAAATAATATACACCTTTGACTCTGTCGGCTTCTTGGAATCCTTGGCCTTTTGGTTCTGGATTCTGATAGCCCACGCTTCCTTTTTATTATCGCCTTGTAACATAAATTGGGTTGGTGACTAAACTAGCCTACCTATGAAAGGTGCACCGGGAGGTAGGGAAAAAAGGAATGTGAGGGTAGTGGTCTCAAATGTTTTCTTCTTTAGAAGAGTGATTTTCTATGGGGAGAAGGGGGGGAAATACCAAAGCCTGGTTTTTGTACCAACGAGAGGACTCATTAGGTGTTGTGGAGGTAGCGGGGTCATGGAGGACTCCAACTGCTGGGCGAACTGGGTCAGGGTCGATTCAGTAGTAGCCAAAGGGGTGTCAATGGCAACTACAGATACAGAAAGTGAAGCGGATGTGGATTGAGCAGTGGTGAAAGGTGAAAGGGTCTGTGGAGGAGTCAAGACAAATGGTCTCACCAAGGAGAACTAAGAGAAGCCTCCCATGACTATTGCGACAGAAGTGGAAAAGGAAGGGCTGACACTTGTAGTGATGGGCGTTGTGGACACTAAAAGGGACACCAAAGATTGCAAAGTAAGAGAAAAGGGAGTAAAAGTGACATGTTGTCTAGATGATTGTGATCATTGGCTCGTCACTCTCTGCGGGACCCAGGGTTGTTACGAGACCCTACGAACCCTCTTCTTTAGCTGCATTCGTGTGCTGCCTTTTGTTGGGTGGTGAATCCTCCACTTTTAATATCTCTGACTATTATTGTTGGGTTGTTCTTGAAATTTTTGCAGTCCAGGTGCATGTACGCGAGGCTCCCGACCATGATACATTGAACCGCACATTTGCAAAGTCCCCAATCGGCTACTTCACTACTTTATCTTTTTGCTACGCTGGGGCCGTTTGTATTTCACTTTCCTTCTCCTTTCCTTTTTTGTATGCGTTCTGGAATCCTTTGGGTCAACATCTTCATCAACACTCACGTTGGAATCTGTATGCGTGTTGTCCCACAATTTATCAAATCTTTCATCTATCTTTATGCTCTCGTAAGTGTTGGAAAATGTGCCTCAAGCTTACTAACATGAAGCTCCTGAAAGAGAAAAATCAGTGAGACCCTTAGAAAGTCTTACCGACTAGCAGTTGTGTTCTTAACTTCTGAAGAGCTCAAATTGGCGTGACTTTGGAATTGTCTTGCCGACGGAAGTCATCGGCAAGACATGGTTATCACTATGAAAGTTCTAACTCTTTCCGTTTAGGCAGACCTCTTGCCGACGGGTTGGTTCCTAGTGGTCATCGGGGAGAATCTTGGTGACGAGTGGCATCGGGGAGAGACGTGAACCTTCAGAGTGACTCATTCTGATAGAGTATGTCTCATTGATGGTTTTACACGCGAATTTCATCGGGGTGACATGAATGCTCAATAAGAGTCTAAGCGACAGTGGAGGTCTCGCCGACAAGTCTATGTTCGGTGAGAACTCTTGCCGATGGATGTGGTCTCACCGAAAGGTATACATTTGGTGTGAGCTCTTGTCGATAGCGTTGGTCTCTCAAACTGTTCTGTGATCGGTGTGAACTCTTGCCGATAGAGGATATCTCGCCGATGGATTTTTGTTCGTTGTGAACTCTCGGTGATAGTGAAACTCTTGTTGATAGAGCTACATGTGATGGACATCAATGTGACATAAAGGTTCTATAAGACTCTTAGTGATAGTGATGGTCTTGCCGATAGTTTTGCAATGGACATCGGTGAGAATTCTTGTCGATGGAGTGAGTCTGGCCGATTGTTTTGCATTCAATATGACTCTTGCCGATGGCGGTGACTCTTGCCGATGGACAGTTGGTTTTCTTGTGATATTGGGGAGACTTGATTTGTTATCGGCCTGACTTCTTAGGGTGTTGTTGATACCTTTGGTCTTGTCGATAGCTATGTGATCGGGCATTTTGGCATCAAGGAGACACGATCTAGTGTCTCACCGACATGCAATTCAGTTAAATGTTTTGACTGAACGTCTGTCCTACGTGGTGTGTTCTGAGCCAATGAGAGAAGCAGAATGTGAACCATTGGCAGTTGAACTATTGTGAACATTCCTGTGTGGAATATGAACAGACTGTGAGCGAATGGATTATGCTCTGTAACGGATGATGATGATCAATTCGAGATAATGAAAGTGTTGTTCAATTGAATAGGGATTGATCTGAGTGGGTTCATAGTATGTGTCTGAGAGCATTGTGAGATTAATGTTCTGTACAAGATTTATCAGTGAATGTTGCTGCTATAAATTGACATCAAAAAGTTAAGTCTGATCTCTGTATGTAATTTTCTTTACTGTAATACAAAGAGGCTTTTCTTGGTGTGGTGGGTTTTTCTCCCATAAGGGTTTTCCCACGTAAATCTAGTGTCCAATTGTGTATGTGTCCATTTCTCTATTATGTTATTCTTTTCATGTGTATCTTATTGGACTATAATTGAAAATTTTAAATTTGCCTCTGCATTCTTCCTTGAGGTTTTTGCGTTAGGAGAGTTTGTTCCACACCTAAGCTTTCCTTACAGTAACGAGCGTTAAGGAATTGGATTTCATGTCGGTAGATCCACAAATCCTTAATTATTTCCTCGCTCTAGTTCTCTTTCTTTGCCAACTGACTGTGGGGGGCAGTGCCCATTTTGCACTTCTCATTATATTTTTCTAATCGGAGGTAGAATTGAAGCCATGGCGGCCTGCTATCATTAGCAGGACTATAGGCCAGGTCCACCAACACATCGTTACGCTCCTCCATCGAACTCCGTCACTTTTCCCAATATGACTGGGGGTTGTGGGTTACCTTGATGAATTCGTTACCCAATTCATCAAAGGGGTTGTAATTCCATTTGTTGCAGATCATCACTAGCCCCAAATGAGCTAGCTTTTCTTCCAGTAGCTTGTGTGATTGCTTCTTCATCATAACCACCCACTTGAAGGTTACCAGACATTTGAAGAATCCTCTCTTGCCCCTTCCTCCGTAGAATTTATAATCAATAATGGACATTTTTTTGAACATTTCAAGGGACAATACCCTGTGTGTGACATACTCTGGGAGTCTAAATGGCTCCTCAATAAATCCGTGCATACAGATGAATGTGAAATCCCTCTCGAGGAACCAGTCACATTTAGGAGTGAAGCTATGCATCCAATTCATTTGGTCAGCAGAAAGCTGATAGATACAGCCATTCTTATCAAAGTCTTGCAGAATTGGAGTTAAGAAAAACTCTGAAAATGCATAATACTCATGCATTACAGAAAGGAGGGGAGTCCATACAAAAACTGGCTTTTTGGCTCCTTTATCAGTAAAAATAGATAATGGCATCATTTTACTAAAGAATTTGGTGTTCTGGTATAAGAACATATGAGCAAGGAAGGAAGCAAACCTAAACTTTCCCTACATCTTGTACTCCTGTATCTAGCTCATCATTTCTCGGCAAATGACTGCAGCAAATTCATACCAGAACAAGGACTCTTTCCTTCGCAATTGAAAACCCAAATCTAGCTGAAATTCTTGCACCCATTTGTCCTCATCCAAACCACAAACAAACACCATCATGGAGAGTGCATCCTGCATATCTTGCTTGAAGGCGTTGTGCGCGACTGGAATTTCTAGCGGCTCCTTCCAAAATTCCTCAGGCCTCTGCATTTCCACATTATAGAAGTCCAAAGCTTTGTCTATTCCCTGTCAAAAGATGCACGCATCTTCTAGAGTAAATTTCTCCATTAAGCTCACTTTAGAGTGTTTCACTGGGATACACAGCATGCTATAGATAGCGTCTTTGTTGATGTTGACTCTCAATGTCTGGCTTTCGATGGTGTTGGTGTCTGGGTTGAAGTGTTCAATGGCCTCATGGACGAGCTCTGGGCAGTAATGCACAGAGGGGACCATATATTTTGGAAGACCACTGAACGATAGCTTATATGCCATTTTCTTTTCATTTTCATACTTTTTCATTCTTTCGTATGCTCGTTCCCTAAGAGTCTTAGGGTTCTTCATGAGGATGAGTTCATGGATATTATCCCATTCCTCCTTTATTTGGCTTTGGTCCCTGGTAGTTTTGGACTTGTCCAAGGTGCACGTGTGAACCCATTCTAGTTTTTTCAACGTCCCAAGCAAAGCATAAGAGGTGTTATCAAAAATATTGATGATTGGCACCGCTATCATGTCGTCATACAAGCTCTGGGTTGCCTCAGCCTGTGCCTCCATCTGAGAACTTTCTACCATTTTCCTTTTACTGGAGATTTATGCTATGCTTAAATTTTATGTAATTCACCTCGGCTCTGTCTATGCTAAAAAATATTTTTCCCTAGGTAACGTGCTCAAAAATATTTTTGATGTTAGTTTCTTGCATGCAATACTTGGTTATTTCTTTCTTGGGGTGGCCAACAACGCTCGCCAACAACGCTCGCATTTTAGCATTAAATTTGACATGCATTGCCAACTCTTTGGCTTGTGCAAAATGAATTACTTGTCATTTTTGAAATAACCATAATTCATAATGACAATTTGGAAATCATATCATACAACGTGATTTTCTTGGAACTTGGGCAAGCAATTTGAAGACAACTTAGGCTTCGCATACTTTGGCAATTAATATCTAAAAAATAATAATTAGGCCAAAGACGCAATAATTATTTGAAAAGATTTGTATTCATTTTTGGAGTTTGAGAAGCGCCTAATAAATGACACATCAGCATCTAGCCGTATAAACTATCACCGATGACTGCCACCAGCTTATGCTAATTAATTAGCCCTTATTTATCTTGCATGCAGCAAACCGTACCTAGCAGACGCAACTGGGTGGGAAATTTGAGCAAGCCTTGGTGCAATTTTTTAAGTTGGTACTTGATTAGCATCATGCTTATGGAATGCAAATTACCATGCATATCCTAGCTATTTCTATAAATAGGCACTTTAGGCAATAGCAAAATCACACTTAGCAGTTTCAGCAAAATTGGTAATAGGAAATTGGCTTAGAATTTAGCGTTAGGTAGTTGAGTAGAATTGCATAGAGTTAAGCTTAGGAAATTTGTGTAGAGCTAGTGTCAAATAGTTGCATAGAGCTTGCCACCATGAATACCCTAATTAGGCTAGTATGCAAGAAATCCCAAACAGCCTTCCTTGGTGAAATCTTGACTAGGCATTTTAAAAGGATGACCAAGCATAAGCATTCACTAACCATTATAGTGATGAAGTAGGTTCTGCAGAGGGACTGTATTGAATATGAAGACAAGTATAGAGTTAATATTGATGTATGCTCTCACTTCATCACGTCCATGCTTGGCATCTAGGTTCCCAAGTCGTTGATTTTTTGCCTGGTGCTTGATATATTTTCAAAGAAGTACCTGGGTGGCCTTAGAGAGGTGGTGGAAAATGTTGCATTTGTTCTGGGCCTTCCAACAGTGAGCGACCTCCGGAAGTACATTGAAGAAGACGCAGTAGTACCATGGGTGCCATTCATGAGCAATTTCTGCATCCAGTCATAAAAAGAGCATCGTTAAAGGGTAACCTATGCTTGCCACTTCCTATTTCCCATGTACAACGTGGTGCCTTTCCATGACATCGACTGGTACACCGACTTCAAGAACCTGGTGTTCCCTTCACCACTCGTCATTGCTCCTGTGGATGTTGCTGCTATTGATGCTAATGAAGTAATTCCATACACTATTGTTGATGCCTCACTTGCCCCTGCCCATGACTAGAAAACTTGTATGCTTTAAGAAATATTCTTTTTGTTAATACGTTTTGTATATACGCCTAAAAAAGGCCTTACTGCACATATATGAAGAAGATACACAATATATATAGATATATACTCTAAAAGCATGGCCTCATAGCCATTTTGACAATGTACTTATCGAAGTATATAAATATAATGAAAATATAGCTTATATTAAAATTTTGTCTCATTTTTCTTGTGGTTCTGCAATGTGGGTTCTCTTTTCTTTCCCTACATATATGTGTTCCTTGCAATTTTGCATATGGGTGCCATTTTTCTCTTCATGAGTTTCAAGTTAGTTCTATCCGCCTTTTGCAATAATGGGTTTCATTTGTTTCTGCTTCCTCGCACTGTAGAATTTAATTATTGAAAGAATGGCCAACAAACACTATAGGGAAAATAATTACACTACTCGCATATTTACACTAACAGAACAATTGCGAAACTTAATTGAATCATTTTAGGTGGATTCCGTTAAGAGGAATCCCCAATGCTTCTTGCTCAATGTTTTCTAATTCGTATGCATTGTGTTGCTTGCATTGAATTATTTTGAAAGGGCCTTCCCACAGGCTATCAAACTTTCCATGTTGGCCTGGCTTTACAGCCCTTTTGTTGAATTTTAGCACTAAGTCCCCGCACTTTAGACCTTGGTCCAAAAATTTCTTATCGAACCATCTCTTAACCACCTGCTGGCGGTTGGACATGGCTATCAAGGCCTTTTCCCTTTTTTCTTGCACTTCCAGCAACTCGGCCAGCCAAACTTCCATGGAATTGTTCTGTTCTACCTCAAGATATTTGAGCAATTGCAGTGCCAGAATCTCCATAGAGATAGGCAATAGCGCTTCTTTCCTATATACTAGCTCGTACGACGAAGTCTTGAGGACTTGCTTGGGAGTTATGCGGTCTGCCTAGAGCACTACCCGAAGGTTTTTATGCCATTCTCGCTAGTATTCTTACCCGATTCTTTTGATGAGTTAGACTAAATTTTTGTTAGTTGACTCATCCAGACCATTCCCCTGCGGGTAATAATTTGATGATGTTTTTAAGAATATGCCATTTGTGAATGTGAATTGACATACCTTAGAGCCTAGGAAATCTTTGGCATTGTCAGAGATGATGGTTTTGGGCAGGCCAAATCCCGTCACTAATTCCTCAAGGAAATCCACTATCCCTGCCTTCATCACATTCTTCAGGGGCATGGCCTTGGTTCACCTAGTGAAGTATTTTGTTGTTGTTAGAATCCATTTGTGTCTGGCGCTTGAGGCGGGATTGATCATTCCAATGAAATCAAGGCCCCATTGCGCAAATGGCTCATCAACCACTATCGGATTGAGACGCATCGCATAATTTTTACTTCTCCCTACGAAGAATTGGCATTCCTTGCAAGCTTTTACCAAAGAGTATGAGTCGTTGAATAGTGTAGGCGAGAAGTACCCAACGCACATGATTTTGATGGCGGTAGTCTTTGTGGAGAAGTGTCTGCCCATGGGATTGCTGTGGAAAGTGTCGAGAATCCTCTTCACTTGCTTCTTGGTAACACACCGTAATAGAATGTCATTAAAGTTCCTTTTGAAAAGGACCCCTTCGATGAGCACATACCCGTTGTTCTATAGTCGGTATAATCTTCTCTTTTGAGAAGGAAGGCCCAGCGGATATTTTCCTATGTGCATTAATCTCACCCTGTCCACCAGCTAGCAACCTTCGAACTTGAACTCATTCATTAGAACCAGCTTTGGTTGCTCTTCTTCGGCTGTCATTTCGTCGTCATGCATCAAATACTTGCACAGTCCTCTTCCTCAGATGGTCTTTGTAGACTTGACCTCAATGTCGTATTCAAGAATCTTAGTGATCCAATTAGCCCTCTTTTTGGTGATTTCTCCTTCCATGATGTATTCGCCCACACTAGAATGCATGACATAAACAATCACCTTGTTGCAAGATATGAGGTGTCAAAATTTCTTAAGTCCCTTAACAATAACGAACGCTTGCCTCTCGACGAATTTCTAGTTTGTCTCATATTCCTTTAGGGTCTGGGAGTGAAATGCTATCGGATGTTCTCCCTTTCCTTCATCGTCCTTTTGAGTTAAGACAGTAGCAATGCTTGATTTTCTACTGAATAAATACATTATGAAGTCATTCGATAGGTCCATATTAACTAGCACAGGAGCTGAGGAAATAGCATCCTTAACCTTCTTGAAGGCTTCTCTAGCTTCCTTAGTCCATTTGAATAATTGATCATTTTTCAGCATTAGGGTAATTGGTATGATTAATCCTACAAAATTCGAAATGAATTTTCTCACAAAATTTACCTTACCTAAGAAAGACTGGACTCATTTCCTGTTGACTGGTAGGGGAAGCTCTTTGATTGCTTTCACCCACTCGGGATCAATTGCAATTCCTTCTTTGGACACTACATGTCTAAATAGCTTACCTTGCGGTACTCCAAAGACACATTTTTTCGGGTTCGGGGATACCCTGAACTCCTGAATTTTTTTAAAACCATCTCAAGGTGATCAAAGTGATCATCCTTATGTTTGGAGAATACATTCAGATCATCCAAATAGATTAGGATAATCTTGTTAATCAATTCGTTGAAAGTGAAATCCATTACCCGCTGGAAAATGGCTCCCACATTTGAAAGGCCAAAAGGCATTTTAGCATATGCAAACATTCCCCACTTGGTAGTGAACATCGTTTTGTGTCAGTCCTCCTCCTTGACCCAAATTTTATTGTATCCAGAGAAGCTGTCCAGCAGAGAAAACATTTTCGACCTTGCCACTATTTGCAAGATTGACTCCATAGAAGGCAGCAGATAGTGGTCATTTAGGGATGCTTTGTTCAGGTCCCAGAAGTTGACACATAGGCGGATATCTTTGTTCTTCTTTCAGACTAGGACCAGGTTGGATACCCACGTGTTGTGTTTGATCAAGAAGACGATCTGAGACTGAATTAACTTTCTCAACTTTTGTGCCATCAATGCTTTGATCTTCGGATTCACTAGCCTTTATTTTTGGTAGAAGGGTTTTGAACCTTCAGTCAGCTCTATTGTATGTTGGATGATGTCAATATTGTATCCCTTAAGGTCATCATATGACTAGGCCACTACTCCTTGATAATTCTCATAGAATTTGATGAGCCTTTCTTTATCATGATGCAGAACATCCTTCCTAACTTTGAGCTTTCTTCCATCTCCGACCTGAAGGTCCACAAAATCACTTTTGTCTGCTACAAACTTCCTTTTATCGTTTCTTGCATCATCACAATCGAACAAGTTTTTGAGAGTGACCAGTCCCTTCTGAAGCTTATTAGACCTTAGCTAAATGATTTGTCCATCGTAGGCCTTGGCAATCTTTCATTGGAGTTGGTTAGAAAATTCTCCCGACTATTGGATAAATGAGGCGATGTGTTCATCGCTATCAAATACCTGTCAGCTCTAATCATTATCTGGAATTGTTGGTTGGAATATCACTCATACAGAGTGTTTAAAATGAATTAGGTCAGAGGCAGGGTCAAACTGAGATCTGATTGCAGCCATGCAATCTGTATCAACATTTTGTTCTCGGGGTACTGTATGGACGTTGAAGCCTTTGAAACCATCTATCAGGTCCCAAATTCTATGTCTATAGGATCTCATGCGCACATTCTTGGCTACGAAAATCCCTCAAACTTGGTCGATTACTAGTTCAAAATCTCTTAACACCATTAATTTCTTGATGCCAATCCACTCCGCAAGGCTTAGACCTTGCACTAGGCCTTCATACTTGACTTCATTGTTCGAACAAGCAAACTGGAAGTGAAAGGACTGGACTTTATTTTCATTGTGTGGGGATATTAAACATATCTAGGCTCCTGCGACCACTTTGCATCTTGCTCCATCAAAGTGAAACTTCCATAGCTCTGAGGCTTGATCGCTTTTAAGTTCCTTCACGACCTTCGAAAACACTTAATCTTCATCATAGATGAAATAGGTGTCTAACCCGGTAGCATGATAGTTGTTGAAAGGATCAGTGTCTATATATTCACTCAAGAGAACTTCTTCCTTATCAGTCTGATCTCCGATGATTTTTTCATCTTCTAGCAACTCGATGCAATATGTTTCCTCCTTGGTGAAAGAGGTATGAGTAGCCTCAAAGTTGATCATGGCTTCACCGGCCACATGTTCCGAATGTAGAGCTTCAGAGACTATTTTCATTTTATCTCCATGCTTGGTCCTTAGGATTAAGTGTGACCAGTCCAAAGAAAGATATCCACCTATCTTTGAAGTGAATTCTTGGGATAGGTAGAGACCAAACATGGGGGGAACATCTATGATCACGGTATCTTGTGGAACTGTGATGCTAGGGCGGGAGAACAAAGTCAAGGGGAGGTCTTTGATGACACCTATGGTTTTGACTTTGTTCCCATCAAGATGTATAACCCCTCTCTTTAAAGGTTCATAGCTAAGTCCTAGATTTTTAGCTATCTACTTGGGCATGACTGTAGTGCCAATGTCAAAGTCAATCATGGCATTGTGCAATAATTTCTCTCCTACAATAAGAGTTAGGAAGAAGGGTTGCGGTTTCGGCTTATCTAACCTCGGTAGAGACTTCCCCTACGCTATTTGTGAGAACTTTGGCAGGAGGTTATGGATCAATGGTCTTTCCCTTGAGCGATTTCTCTGTTGACTCAATAATTGGATCCTCCTGGAGAGCCTTTTGTAGCAAGGTTTTCTCCTCTGGAATGGCCAATATATCCCAAAGAGACACACTAGCGAATGATTATTTAAATTGTTCCACCACATTGAATGGTGGCGGATTTGGAGGCTTCTACTCCTTAGCTCTAGTTACAACAATTTCCCTTTGCGGCTGACAATGTTGTGCTACTACGGAGGTATTGGGTGTCTGGTCGGAAACGCTTTTGGGTTGCAGACTGACTGGTTGTGGGATGACTGGATCACCCATGAATCTCCTCTTTAAGCAAGTGTTGTAATCAAACTGCACTGGTTTTTTATGCAGATGCATCGTTCGCAAACACCGCCTCTTCTTCTTCCATCCATGAGAAGAGTGTGTGATTAGGAGTAATATCAGTTTCTTGCTCCAAGGACATCCCTTGCATTTGCATGGTGAGTGTCATTTTTTCCATTTGCGGAGAAGCATATACATAACCTCCATGGTCTATCGTTGTGCCCTGGCTGCATTGTTCTGCCACTTTTTGTTGTAGATTATCGCGTGAGCAATTTTAGGGCATATGTGCGTCGCTACAGGGGAAGTACCAAGGGTTGATTTCATCAACTAGATTGTTTTTCCCTACTGTTAACTCTTTGCTTGAGCTTGGGTTAGCACTCTCTAACGAAGAAGGCATTGGTACTATTTGGTTAATTATTTGCACCTGCGGATTTGTGCAAGCACCTCCTTGAAACTAATTTTGTTGGTAAGAAGACCTTCCGCCCTAATAAGTTTGGTAGGTTGGCTTCAGAGGCGCAGACTGATTCCGCTTGATAGTAGTTATTTCGTTGGCCATAGCCCACAACATTTCCTTGGCGTCGCTTATCTCATCCTTTGAAGAGTCAGATGTAGAAGCAACACTATGTGGTGTGACCAGATATGTGTACATGGATTAAGGAGGAGTGGGCACACTGGTAGATGGCATCCCCTGGGTGGGAACTGATATCTTGGGGAACATAGGAATAATGGGTTGAGGCGGAAACTTTTCAGCATCTATCAAATTGTTCTCTGCTTTAACTGCGATGCTATATGCGCCTAGTAGAGTGGTTCCACCAAGAGACTGGATCATCATTGAGATGTAGGCGTTGATGGATTTCAAGTAAAACATGAACGTCAAGTCAATCGGCGGACAAATAGAAGACTAAATTTTTTGCCAAGTTTTATGGAACCGAGCATTGAAGTCAGTCATGGCTTCATATGGGGCCCGCTTTATGATTTCTAGCTGATGATATTGTGAGGACTTGTCTCCATCATTTGAGAATATTTCATAGAAAGGGTCTTTGAGTTGATCCCAAGTAGTGATGGTATTAGTTTGCAGCGTGCAGTACCAATCAAGTGCCTTACCTCTGAAAGAGGCTACAAGCAACCTTAGTGCTATATTTTGGTTTGTAACTTCGTGTACCAGACACACGTCTGCCACATCTTGTAGATGTTCAACTAGTGTTCTTGAGCCATCTCTGGTGAACTTAGGTATAGTTTTTAAAGCGGAAATCGGGATAGGGGCCCAAATGGCAGGTGCTACTACTACTACTAGTGCTACTAGAGGACTTTCGACATCCCATGCCACATAACTCTTGTAAGTGACTGGAAACATGGCTAGCAGAAGGGGTGGAGGAAGTAAAAGATTCACTATTTGGGTCACGACTTGTATTGTTCCTAGTGGCGACACTAGCAAACTAGGATTATTCGTTGTTTGAGATCTAGTAATAGGCCAATGGCTCATACACCCTCTTTGAATTTAGATTCACTTAAGCAGTCCCACCAGGCGTGCTAGAAAAAAGAAATTGTTGATGCCAAAAATTGGAAAGGTAACAGCCTTTATGGGAAACTTAGTTAATGGGGGGACCAATTGCACTAAACTGAGTGACCTCCATATTTTCAAAGAAGCCAACTTCTTCTATAATTGGGGTTTTGGAATGGAAAAAGGAAGCAAATATAAAAAATAAAGATATAATTAAGGCGATGCGCCAAGATTTAGATATAAGGCAAGATAAATCTATCTTATGGATGTGATTTAAGGGCCCGTTCAACAATCTGATATTTCCCAGAATAACAGAAATAAAAAATAGAAACCTGAATAATTCATTTAATGACATAAAATAATTCTCACACACATTTACTGAAAGGAAGAGTCAAAAGACATGATCTAACTAGCAAACTTGTATTTAAATAAGAGAAGTTCTGCAAATAAACAATCCAGGATAATAATAGCACATTATAATGTTTTATCAAATAGGCTAAGAAAACAGAAAGGCCGAATAATGGCACAATCTGAGAGTCTTATACAATAAACTAAAACCAATATTAAAGGCCTGGTGTCTTTTCCCTACTCTTTTTGTATCCTTTGAACTCATTTTCAGAAGGAAGAAGTAGTATATATAGCTAAAAATCCCACCGCCTGGCGGGCTAGTAATAGAAAAGATTTTGTATCTCGAGCAATGATGCCTGCAGCAATGATTCCTTTTGGTCATTGCAACAGAAAAGATTTGGGTCATTGAACATAGTCGCTCCCCAGCTAGATGCATCCCTTGTTAATGATGGCAGTGGTCCCAAAAAAATCCTATGTAGACAAGTGTCATTCAACCATGCGGTCAGTCAAGACATGCGACAACCTGGCGAGGCACGCAGTTCGTTGTTGCCTTCCCTGCGAATGAAGCCCCCACAATAGAGACGGATGGCAACAGATCGAGGCCCTTTCATTGATTCTTCCTCCTAGCATTGGGAGACTACGCGGTGAAGACATGTGGAGGAATTTTTTACTATTGACACTGACTATGGGGTCCGCCAAAAAGTGTACGTTGATGAAAACTGTGGCACATGGACGGGGCCCGACTAAAAAGTGAAGGGAAGCAACCTTTATGTGACCACGGTGACGACATGTGGAAGCATGGCAGGAGCCGGTAGAAGAGCGAAGGAAGCAATCGCTACGAGGAGCACTTGGTGGACACGTGGCAACAATAGATGAAACTCTTCAAAAAGGGGCCCGATGATGTAAAAATAATTGAGGCGCAGGTTGGTACTTAGCAAAAATAAAAAACCACCCATAGGGAGCTCGATGAATTTTAACATTCACATATACAAGATCCAAACACCCAAAAACTTGTCAACATTGGAATGAAATTGAACCCCACCCAATACATGTTGGAGTTGGAAAAAGAAGGGGCTAAACTCCCTTCTACATTTAATGTAAGCACTATCATTGAGCAACCTTTGGGAGCCATTCCCCACACATATTTCACACCATCATTTCCAAACATAGTCCAATCCATTTCCCAACCATCATCATCACATGCACCAAGTCAACCCATGACCACAAAAGGGAGTTCATTATTTCAAGCACTTCAAGGGCACCCACTCATCAATAACCAAAACTTGGAAGCTAACACAATCTTGGGTATCTCAAACACCAATGACCCTCAAGACCCTCAACAACCATATGTACCACTCATATTCCATGACACGAACAATTCATCCACTTTCCTTGCCACACCATCCTATACCCTAGATACACAAGGTTATGCTCCTAATATTCTGCAAGGACAAGTGGATCTATTTGGACAAATGGGAACCCTAGATGCTTCATCTTCACTCCTACAAGGACACACATCACAAACATATCTACTAGTCCCTATCATAACCCCATCACCTACATTGATCCAAGCTCTAAAACAAATCGCTTCATCAGGTACATTGACCCACAATCAAACCAATCAAATCAATCCACCAAACACAAATCAAATCAATTCATCCATCACACCCAATCCAAATCCAAACATGCCACTAACATCACAACACCAAGTGGCTTCATATCCAATATCCCAACCATTAATCACACCATCAACAACATCCTGAGCATCCCAAAGTCAAGTCTCACAAGGGTTAAACACGCCAAATCCAAATCTCAATCAACCATATATCACCCAACCTCTCATCACACAACAACCACACCAACAACCCCTCAACGCCATCTAATACCACTCACCAAAATCCACCTCAAAATCCAAACGTGGAAATCAATATAGCATCACGTTGCAAGCAGCACAATAAGCTTACCAAAAAGCATTGCAACTACAAGCACAACAAGCGCAAGCACAAGCCTTGCTACAACAACAAAAAGGAAAATCCAAAAACAAGCACAAGCACAAGCCTTGCAACAACAAGCCTATCAACAAGCTCTACAACAACATCAACCACAATAACAAGCGTTGATAGCACAACAACAACAAGAATTGCTACAATAACAACAAGAAGCCCAACAACAAGCGTTGTTGGCACAACAACAACAACAGGCATATCAACAAGCGTTGCTTGCACAACAACAAGGTTTCCAACAATCCTACACAAACACACAACAAAATGCTTTGAATCCCAACATGCAAGGAGCATATGCCACCCCACCACCCTCACCATACATGCAACAAACTAACCCCCCACATACACTACATAACACATTCAACTCATCAACCATACCACCTCAAAACACATATGTTCCACCACCTAATTCACAAGATCTTTCCTCACAAGTCAAAATTATCTCGCAAAAAATACAAGACATTCAAGCGGGAAAGACAAAAAGATCATATGCCCAACATGACTTATGCCCATATCCCTTTGATAGGAACATTGCCATGGTCCCATTCCCGCCAGGATTTGAGATATCAAAGTTTGAAAAATACAAAGGAAAAGGCAATCACGAGGACCACAATAGAGAGTTCTATGTGTCATGCATGGAAGTAGCATACAATGATTCCTATCTAATGCAACTATTTCCATGAAGCTTGGTTGGCCCCACAATCGACTGGTTAGATCATGTTTACCTCTTGGAATCCAAAAATTCCAATACATCATAAATCTATTCATAGATCTCTTCTCGTTCAATCTAGATATGGATGTAAGCTTGGACGATTTTTTTGACCTAAACCAAGCTAGAGGAGAATCATTTGCAACCTTCCTACAATGATGGAGGTACAAATCCAACAAAAGCAAGTGGTATATGCTTGAAGAACAACAAATAGGAACCATTATTGCTAACCTTGAGGGAGAGTTGTCCTTCCAATTAAAAATGCAATGTGTCACAACATATGAGCAACTTATCCCTAAGGCTCTTAACATTGAGACAACCCTCATAGCACAAGGGAACACACAAACATACAGGAATAATCGACCATCATCTAGCTCTAATGAAAATCCCCGATTTTGGGCTAAAAACAAAAATGTCACTAATGATGGTATTGTTGATGAGAAAATGGTCATAAGTTCCCCACCACAAACAAACAACCAATCAACTAACACACGAAAAAACACACAACAAAACATACAATGAAAACAAAAAAGCCCTAATTTTGGGCTAAAAACAAAAATGTCACTAATGATGGTGTTGTTGATGCGAAAAAGGTCATAAGTTCCCCACCACAAACAAACACCCAATCAACTAACACACGAAAAAACACAACCAAACATACAATGAAAACAAAACAATCAACCAACAATCAATGTTGTGCATACTCAAAGGGCACCACAAAGAACAAATAACAATGCACCTAGATGACAATCCATTCCCTTAGGGGGACCCATGGACATAGTTTTGAAGAATTTTATCCAAACAACCTCATCATACTCCCAGATTTCTCAAGCTATCAAGAGCTACAAGTCAAACCTCCTAGCTATAGAGAAGATCATTTTTGTGAATTTCATCAATACAAAGGTCATAATACACAAAAAAAAATTAGACTCAAATACCTTGTTCAAGATCTTATTGAACAAGGAGACCTTGAGGTTGATCAAAAATCCAAAAACAAGGACTTGCAGATCTACAAAACCCTTATGCCCGATCATGGATAAGAAAAAGATACGGGAAAGGCATCAAGTTCTAATAACATAAACCATATCCATGATACCATGATAGCACATATTTTTTTGCTCATCCATCACAAGAAGAGGAATCAGACAAGCATCAAGAAACATTCTTAAAACAAATTCAAGATCAATCTACAATGCCTAGCAATATTTTATATCAAAATAGTATCAAGTATTCAGATAATCACATTACCCCTTCATATGACTCCATAATTAGCCTCGCTGAGGAAGTTCCAAGGAAACAAGAAGTTTTTCATGCTCCATATATAGACCTTACATCTTGTGAAGATTCTCCTATCAATGATGCATCATCTAGCCAAGGGTCATGTCAAGAAGATAGTTTGGAGGATAACAAAAGTTGTTCTAAACTAATTCAAGATCAAGATACTATTTCCCCGCAACATTATCATGAGCTACATAATGATTTCCAATCTCTAAGTAATATTTTCTCAACCGCAAGTCATGTTGAAGAGATCAAATCCCTGAAGAATTATCATGACTTAATGAGCATTCTCCAATCCTTCCAGAATTTCAAGGACCCACCAGATTCCATCAATGATACGCTTTCTTTGGATGGACATATAGACGTTCTTCATACAAAACAAGAGTCTCCAACTTTTGATTTTCCCACACAAGAGAAAGCAATGGTCGGGATTATTGATTCTTATAGTGATTGTGCATCATCAACCTCTTCTGAATCAGCACCAACATCTTTTGAAGTGGAATCAACAAACAAAGATATCATAAAATCATAACAAACAGTTAATGTTCTTGAACAAAGGGAACCCATAGCAATATCATGTGTTCATGATAAGTCATCTTTAGTGGCTATGGATCAGAGGATATATCATCAAGGAAAAGGGCTAGGTATTGTTAATACCTTCACAACACTGGGGGAAATCTTGTCTAATACAAATGTCAACATAAGGGGCACAAGGGATCCTTATGATGAAAATATTGTCAACACTACAACTAGTCGTATCATGAATCGTCATCCACCCATCATCTCATACACAAAATGGGTACATATCTCAAGGCCTTGGATACATATCTTAAGGCTCACAATCCAAAAATGTTGGTACAACCTTTGTATAGCCTAAGCGAGCTTTTTCCAAAAGAAAAACTGATACTTACTAGTATTTCTCCAAACCATTTGTTTCCATCCCTCCTCCTCCATCATACACACCTAAAATAACTATCCATATCCCCCCATCCTTCAAGTCTATTTTGGGTCCTTATGTCTCGCAATCCACCATTACATATCCTCCATCTAATAAATCCATTCTAGGCCCTTGTATACCAAAATCACATCCTCCATCTCATCTCATTCCTCCCCTCATCCACCAACCACCTATCCTTGTCACACATCATAAACATCCCACTCCAATCATTCCCAATTAGGATCAGCGAAGGTATACCTCCATGAACATCACCCAAAATACTCCATCCATGCACCATCTCCAAAATCCTACCACCATCACCCCATTCATATTCTCTCCATATCATCCATCTCCCCACACCCAAACCATTGCTATTGGAAGAAATTTGTATGCCAAAATCAAAATGCATACAATCAAACACTCACATGGATCTCGATATCAACATGTCCCCTCAAAAAGACATGGTGAAACAAAGAAAATCCAATCCAAAATTGCAATCAATCCCAAAGGCCACAAAGTCCCATGAAAGGAAAAACAAAAACAAAAACCATGTGGATCCCAAAGCAAAAAGATAAAATGTATCTAAATGAAAATCGAAAACAACATCCATAATTGTTTTAATCAAAAATCTAAGCATCACCATCCTCTATCTCCTAAATCCATTTTGGGTTCCTATGTCCCAAAATTCACTTTCCCAACTCCTCCATCATCCCCACATTCTTCATCCATTCCTCCTATCATTCAACATCCATTACAATGCATGCCAATGTTGGTCCTACTAACATCCACCCATCACACTCCCTTCACATCATTCCATCCATACACTTTCCAACATCCCATTCATTATCCCACATATCTCCCCCATCAAATCCCTTTAATCTATGCCCTTGTATAATCCATCTATCCTAACAAGATTGTACCAACCTCTCATGATCATTCCAAATGGGTTCTTTTTACCTCAATATGGAACTAGATGCTTGAGTCCTTCCTCCATCTCCTTATGATATATTTTCCAAATCCACTTATCTACATCCCTATCCTTAGCCATCTCCGACCACCCACTTATCCAAAAAATGAAAAAACGAAAAAAAGAAACAATAGTAGAGAAAAATCTTCTCAATGGTGAAAGCTTGGTAAACAAGCACCTTGGGTAAGTACCATGATGAAAACCCAGCAAACAAGTGGTATGTGTAAATTCCCCATCTATTTTCTCTCCATGCTTGGGGCAACTTCATTCTAAACATCCCTATCCTTCATATCCTTCATCCAACCTACCTTATTTATCCTCCCAATCATCCTATCCACTATAATTGCTCCATCCTCATTATATTGATAACTATACGCACAAATATCTATACATTATTTGGACCCCACTTGGCCTACATTCCCTCTATCCACAATATCATATTCCTTATCCACCCATCATACTAACATTCATCTCCCTTATCCTTCCATCATCCTCCCTCCCATCCCATCATGACTATTCTAGTGCCTCATCATACATGACATATCTAGAGTGGGGGTATCTTATTTCTTTGCAACATAGTCCTTGAAGATCTCATTCTACCCATCCAATCTACTTCATCCTATCATCCTTCCATCTCCACATCATTATCTCCCTATCCCTCTATCCATCAATCCCTTCCATCTCCAAATCCTTATCTCTTTATCCCTTCATCCTATTATCCTTCCATCTTCCAAATCCTTATCTCCCTATCATCCTTCCATCTCCCCATCCTTATCTCTCTATCCATTATCCATATCATCATTTCATCCCATAACTCCTTGTCAATCATATCTAGCAATAGGCTACCCTCATGTAATATAATACCATCTATCCTACTATCATCACTACTACCTCTCTTATATCCACCTAATCCACTGTCACTTCCCATTGACCCCATCCTCTTGTCATTTGGATAACTATCCCATTCTTGAGCTTTGTGCAAGCAACATCCTCTTTTAAATATTGTACATCTTGTATATCTCAATTGTCCTATACATAAGGTTAGTCTTGTGTCACCATCTAGGTCCATCATTGTACACACATGTTGCTAGGTCCCATCCTTGTGTTTGTTGCCTAGTCAAGACTTTGTCCCTATCCAACTCATGCTTCAACAAAATCCATTAGCCCCCTTGGGTTTCAAGTATCTTGATTATCTCATTTCATGAGAATCCTAGGTCCTATCAATTCATCCTTGGTCTTCTTAAGACATATCATTCCTCAAATCAGGCCACATCTACCCCATCTATCATCCTTACAACAAAAGGTACTTGAGATATTTTGTTATTTCATCGATGCTTTTGGAATCTTTGTTTATCTTTATTTTTAGCTTCCTAACTTACCTACTCAAGGTCACCATAATCTATCATATCATGATGTGCTTTCACTAGTGAAAATAGGGGCAAGTCTTGGCCTTTTGTTCATTGTATTTTCTTGGTTGTCTCAAATTTTTCCCACCAAGATCCTTTGTGATCTTGTGTTACATTGGGGCATTCCTTTTGTTTGTGGTTTTCCAACATCGTTCCCACAAAATTCCTTAATGACTTTGTGAGATGTTGGACTAGCATTCTTGTTTGTTGAATCAATCATATGCATGTAATATGAAGTCGCCTTGGTTCCTCATACCTAGTGCATAGTATCCCATTCTATATCAAATTAAGTGCTCACTAAATTGCAGTTCTAATATTGCGCTCCAAATCCCCCCATCCATTTATCTTTCATCCTTGACATCCAATCTCTCTATAATATTCATTTGCCTCATCCCACTTAACCCTAAATTTTGTGTGCACATGAATCATTGTCCATCTTTTCTTTTATCCTCTCGTCCTTCTACAATATGCACCTCATCCACCCTTATTATTTCCCTATCATTTCATTACCCCTGTAATCCTTTTAGGCTAATATACATTTGTTAGTTTAAGCATCTCTCCATTCATCCTAATCATTTCATTATCCCTTCAATCCTTTTAGGCTAATATAGATTTGTTAGTCTAAGCATCTTTCCATCCATCCTAATCATTTCATTATCCCTTCAATACTTTTGGGCTAATGTAGATTTGTTAGTCTAAGAATTTTTCCTCCATCGTCTCCATCCATTTCTTCGATCACAATGCTCCTAGCAAATCCTACATCACAAGAAAATCCTAATCCAAGTAGTCCAATCATGTAATCTAGCACAAATCATCCAATCATATCTACAGTCTTGTTTCTAGCCTTGTTATAAGCCTCGATCCAAACCCAACAATCATCATCGAGATGCATCTTTCCCAATCCTTGTGTTGTTTCAAGATATATTGTTTCCACATCAACACTCCAATCATAATCATCAAAATGTATCCTTCCCAATCCTTGTGTTGTTTTAGGATAATATCATTCCCACATCACAACACTCCATTAATCAATCTTGCAACATCATGTTCATCTTTGGAATCCTTTTGTGCTTGCTCACTTGCAACATCCTCCTTCCATTATCTCTTCCTCCTCCCATCTTGTTATATGTTCATCATCTTGCATTATCTTCCTCATTTATCCTTGCATCCTCTAATACATTTAGAGAGGACACCCATATTCTCGTCAACTTGCCTGCCCTCTCACCTGTCCTCTCGAGGGGGCATCCTCAATCTTAATCCTCATCTCCACTCCCATCATCTTTCTTCCTAGTCACTCCTTCAAATGACTAGGGAAACTTCCCTAATCTAACCATATTTTTTAGGTGCTATGTTTTAATCTTCTTTGAAATAACGCCACCTCGTAACACCATCTCAAAAGGGACAAAATATAGACACCTCAAATTGACCCACATTTGGTCAATTTATCCCTAATTCATATGTTTTCAATCACACATATTAATTAAATACAATAGTATTAATTTAATTAATATTTCGTATTTACTTGTATTTCCATCTAAATCGCATCTTTTGTATTAATTAAATAACATTTTCTTATTAAATTAATTAATATTCCTTGCATTTCTTCTATTATCTAAATGCTAGCCTAAAGTAAATAATTACCTTTAATTTTTTACCCCCATCCCTTATCCATTTCCTCTAAATAAATAATTTATTTATTTAATTTCCCTTTTTTCGTTTAAATGGAGATTAAAGTTAATAATTTAATTCTTGTTTTCCTCTCACCTCATGTCACATCCTCCAACTCTCTCACTTTCCCTATAATCCTAACCCCAAACACTTACCTAATCTACCCCCTAATCATGTGCAAGGTTCAATCATCACTCACCCACCTTGTCCTCTCCATCATCAATTTTCCCTTTTTAGAAAAGACCCCACGTCCTTGGGCACATGGGTCTTTCTTCCAAAAGTATCCACAAGGAATTTTTAATTCCTTTATTATTTTCACTTCCCTCACTTTGGAGTGTGAGGACAAGATTTTCCTTCATGACAAATCTTTCAAAGTACCTCCATGGTACCATCTCTCCTCTCAACTCATCTCATGATGACACTTGTCACCATCTCATGAGTTGAGGACCAAATCCATCTCATCCCTTGATCTCCATCTTGCAATCTTGACCCTCCATCCAAAATCCCAAAATCTATATAATCCAAACACTTAACCTCTTTATTCTCTCTCACTCACTCATTTTATCATTGGAGCAACATTACACTACATAATTCATGACTCTTTGTTCTCTCTCACACACTCATTTTTATCATTGGAGCAACATTATGTTGCATAATTCATGAGCACACATCCAACCATCCATGAACACAACCACCATTTCATGGACCAACAAGGGTTAATTTGGTGGAATCAATTGTGTTTTCATTATTTTTTGTTAACTCTTATGCTTAATCTGAGTGTTTGTTTGATCTTTGTGTTGTTTGGTTTTTATTGTTTAAATCATTCACATTGACACGAATTTCATGCACATAGTTGTTGTCAAGGGATGTTGTAAATACTGATATTGCCTCCATGTTTATGGCAATGGTAATGGATGCAAGGGAAGAGACTAGAGTAGTTGAAAACATCATGTCCTACATGGTTTGGTCACATTGGAGATGGGGTTTGAAGGATATTTTGTAACATGCTTTGCCAAGGCTAGGCCTAGTGCTGGAAGGAGTATGGCCATAGATTGGGGACACTCAAAATGTCTCCTAGGTCCCTTTTGTCATTTGGGGTCTGGGATAGATGTAAATATGCACCTCTATCAAGCAAGAATTGGGCTCAACTTTATCAAAGCCCTCATAAGGGAGAATATGGATCACGTTGTTTACTAGTCCTTTGCTCTGATCAACTCGCTTGGAATGCTAGAAATAGAAGATGGGGAAGAGGAGTAAGGCTATGGATTTTTTGGTTCTTGTTTGTTAACAATAGTTTATTATTTGAGATAGTTTAGTGAGAAATTAGGGGTTGTCATGATCAAGTCTAGTTGAAACAAATATATGCCCTTGATATATGTTTTGGATGAAGGAGCCATTTCAAACTCAAGGCTCTATTTTGTATAAAAAAAATGCAAAAGTGTAAAAGGTCAACCCTCAAAGGAGATACCATATGTAATTTTCTTCGAGTTAATGGAAGGGTGTGGCCCCTCACAACCACTTTTATAGATCCAAAAAAGAAAGTCAATTATTTGATATTTATTAAATTGCTTAATGAAGTGATTTAATTATTGTGGGTAAATTAAAGAGTGTAGTGTGTGTAGTGTGTGTGTGTGTGTGCGTATTTCTTTTTATTAGAGGCCAATTGATTAATGTTATTTTTATTTTTGTAAAATGAGTTGATTAGGAAATTAAATAACCCTCATTACTTAGTTAAATTTTATAAATAAAATTAGACTTACTTTTGACAAATAGATTTTAAATCATGTAAATCACTTTAAGGTAACAATAAGTTCTACTTTCAGCTAAGAATCTTGGTAAGAAAAGCTCATGAGTATTCCCTTGTGATATGTATGTCAACGTCAACACCTCCTTAGTTCTCCTCGCCTTTCTAGGGTATTACAACTAGGGTTTCACTGTACTTGATTGCGTTGATGTTTTCCCTTTACCTTACAGTGTGCCCTCAATTTGTTGCATGTGCAACATCAAGTACACATTCACACTATCATGAGTAGTGTAAACCTTAGTATTAAGATGTATTAAAAAGAAAATAGTATTATGTTTGTCTGTTTGTAAATGTGTGTATGAGTGAGCATTACATAAGAATATAGAATTTCAATCATATCCTTCATCTTCATTAAATTGAGGAAATAAATGACTAAGTTACTCTAGTTCCTTGTTCTTTCAAAGGAAACAAGCTTCAACCCCTCAAAGGGTCCATTGAGGAAATAAATTTTTCTACAAGTTTAACCATCTAATAGTATTTTTGGCCCAAATAACCCATCATGGCTTGCATAAGTGTGGTAACAAGTGTTTGGTCAGGTGAGACAACCCAAAGTCTACAACTTATGGAAGTATACACATCATATAATAGAATGTCGAAAGATTTCACATCTCCATTCACAAAGGATGCTAACACAACAAAATGCAAGTATGACAACCCTTTTGTAATTTAAAATTTCATGAACCCACAACCAATATTAAAAATGCAAGGAAACAACAAGCATTTTAATTGTTTACCAAGCAAGAGATTAAGTCAAAATATTCCAAATTTAAATATATGGAGCAACAATTTGTAACATGTTAATGTTTAATGACAATTATCAATAATTGTGTAGACTATTATTTAGTGTTACTATCTATTGAAAAATATGCTAGACAATAAATTGATGGAAAGAAGAATGTTAGAAGTGCCCACACTATCAACTAAGCAATCAAAGCTTAGAGTGTGTCGAATAAAAGCAATCAAACTAGCTTTTTTTTATTTGAACTAATAATACAGTATTTAGGCAAGGACTCAAGCTACTCTATGGCACTTATTAATTATAAGCTTTAATAGGATGTAGTGACACAAGAGGTTTGTTAAGTTTCCATAGATATCCATACTATGATTTTCATCAATTGAATGAATTGATTATTTTCTAAATAACGACATTCCCCACAAGTATGCTATGAAATCATTCACCACAAACATTTTTTTAATTAATATACTTTATCAAAAGGCCCTTAATCTACCGATGAAGTTGAATAGTTTTTTATTGACCCACTAGAGATCAAGTCCTGTTGAGTGCAAGGCCCACTACACCATAAGACATGAGGTCAAGATTGTGCCCCAAGCCACTTTGACAAAATGGACACCCCTTGATTCTTGTCTCTTAGCTAATGAGGTATAATCATACGCTCTTACTCATATATCAAGTTGCAAAAATATCTAAATTTGATTTATAAAACCCTCTCACAAAAATTAGTATACTCAATATCAACAAAATGTGCACTTGATTCACCTTTTATTTGATATCATATTTCATTGTCAATGCACAAATTGAAACATATTCATAACCTCAAGATCTTCATTAACTCAAGGAATTTTGTATTTCTTTGAGAAATATTACAACATTAATGACAAGTTTTAAGATTGTATTGAAGGTCCTTTAAAGTTGGTTGAATAAGTTAAGTCTAAATCCAATTAGACTTCTCAATGTGTATAATCAACGAAGTAAGCTTGTATAGAATGGATCGGCTGCAACGCACAAGCACGTCTTCAAATGTGTTCCATGCTTACCCTACCATGTGTACCCTTACACCTCTTTGACTCCATATAGATTTTGAAGATTAAAAAAATCAAAAATTGCATCAAGCCATTTATTAATCAAGTAATTCTTTGATGATATCATGCAAATTACAATAAAGACAAATCCCACTCATGAAAAAAAAGAATTCAAATTGATAAGTAAAAAATGTAAACAAAAAATAAAATGTAACATCTTTTTTCTTTGGTAATTCATAAATTGTCTTATCAAACTTTGATACAACCAAAATGCCTCCCTCCTACATATATCACAAATTCAATCCACGTAAACATGGAACACTAAAAGATTAATTTAGTCAAATGATAATATAAAAGTTAACATCTTAGTCAAAGTTAAAAGCTATGTCTCACTAATATAGAAGAAATAGCCAACACTAATGGTAAAATGTAGTGACATGTTTTGAATTCAAAACTAATGTAAACTACTAATATATAATAAAAAATCACTTATTTTATGTTTGTATTTTTTATAAATTAACACTATAATTGTTAATAAATTAATAAAATATAGTCATCTTTTTTTCCAATCTTTTTTAATTAAATGACTTGAAATCTTTGTATATACATTCTTATTTTTTCTATTTAAATGAATATATATTTTTAAATAAATCTTAAAAGTTATGCGTGCTACAAACATAATTGTTTTAACACGACAACTTTTTGTGTAACTATTTATTCAAAGTTTAAAGAACTCACTTCAACATGAAATATCAAATTTTCAAAACAAAAAAAAAAGGATAAATTGACTAGAAAGTAACGTTACATATGTATTTAGTGGATAATTAGAAAATTTGTAATTCAATTCTAATTTAACTACTAGCACTTGCACCTAAAGAAGGTTCAATGATTACGCCGATAGAAAACTATATGTATGTTAATATGTTAGAGAGTATGTGTTTGCGCATGCAAATTCTATTTTCATGTGGTTGGATTAAACAATTAATAATAAATGCTAAATAATGGAATGAAATAAACTTAGACAAATCTATATTTTTTCCTTAAAGAAATTAAGTATTATTGATTATAAAATATTTGCATACATATTTAAAACATAAAGCAATGCAAATGAAAAAAGAAACAAAAAACATTGCAAATGGAAATAGAATGTTCCCATCCATCTGTCAAATCAATATTTATCTGGATTTTATGTGATAAGTGAGATTTTGGAGACTTTTACCGTTAAACAGCAGCTAGTTTACCATTAAAGGGTAGCTGAAACTTGTTTTTTGATGACTCAACAGTGGTTTGCAGGTGAGACTTGTTTCAGGCTCAAATCTCACACTATATGTAGCCTATTGACCAAAAATATATGTTTGATCCAAAACTGACTCAGTTAGAAATACTTAAATTCAATTGTGTTGGCTAAGTTGGCTAATATTGACACTTACATAAATTGTTAAAAGAACGAATTTGAAGGCATTGAAAAGGGCACATATTATAAGAACTCTCAAAGAAAATCTTAAAAATTCTTACCATACAAAACATTCAATTTGACTGGAAGCTTTCGCGTCTATGCATAGCTGCATTGTCCAATAATATGTGATTTCCTTAACACGAAAGCAAGGTGAAATTGAAGCTGATATATGTTTGAATGCCTTTTCTCATACCTACAGAGTCATACAGATACTCATAAAACACCCATGTCTTGTTCAATTATAACTATACTGTAAACAACACTTTAATTTAACTCCTCTGCTTACCTTCAATACTTCCTCACACAGAGGAGATAGTTCCTGCGGGCTATTATAGTGTGGTTCATTTTTGCACAATTACAGGTTCCAGCCGATATGAGATATCTGACCCCTGATTGATGAACTACCAGTGAATGGGCAGTTTTTATCAACGTATGTACCTGCGTACAATCATAAAATTCTGGTCTATGTGATATGCAGATCTTCTGAATCTTAAATGTTTACATGTCTGCATATAAAACAAATAGAGATGGATCTTCATGCAAGATTGTTTTTCGGATGAGAAAGTCTAATGCACGCCCATTACAGAATCTCAGACGTGGAAAATCCCTTGAAATCCCCTAGGAACTATAACATTAGAGAAAGAAACAAAGAGTAATTATTCAAAGAAAACATATAGGACACAAGCAAAAGCACGAAAAGTTATATATGAAAAAGCATATACAGTAGAGAGGAAATGAAACATAAGAAATATATGTTCGAATCCAGAGGAAAAGAGTAATTATCTAAAACATGTATTCAGTTGATGAGAATTGACCAACTTGATACAAGAAACAATAAGTAGAGGATCAACACTTATATATTCGACTTCTTAAATGAAGGATATATACAGAAAAATGCATGTAAGGTTAAAATGAATTACATCATGCAAAGGAGATGGGCAATAGTTAAAAGGTAAATCCCATAAAATATGTTGTGTGATAACGGCAAATCATTCAACAGATTACAAAATGATAAGATACTTCTGAGGTTAGCAGCAGAATTTAGTGAAACAAAGTTAACTTATTATTATGATTATTAACTGTAGTCTGCAAGGGCAACATGTTGATGGCTCTCTAGGTTCTATGAAGACTGGTTAAAAGGGTAACAACTACTTTCTGACAAGAAATGTTATTTGGCTTAGAAAGTTAAGCACCAAACATCATGTGAATTGCACAAAAGTAACAAAACACAAAAAAAAGTGTCAAACCATAGGAGAAAAATCTAAAACAATCAAATATTAAGCTGGATGACCTCGGGAAGACACCATCACTCCAAAGCACTTAAAAAGACAAAACTTCAGAAGTTCAGAGTGTAAAAGCACAAGGCAGGCATTTCAAGAAATATGTTCATTCAGTAGAGAAAATCACAAAATGATAGGTGAACAAATTAACCATTCAAGCATGGAGAGAAACAAAAAGTACTCAACACAAATATATTCATACTGACTTCACTGAACTACATCGAACTGCTTCCTTTGGGGTCCTTAAACCGAGGCCAATATTATTCCAAAACCTGTTGCCACCTTTCCCTGGTCTTTTCCCCTTCCCAGATTTCTTTGAACTGCATTTCTATTAGTCTGAGATCAAGAGCCAAGTAAAGTTGAAATGCTTCAGAAGAAACAAAGGACTGGAATTCAATATTACCAGAAGAAAACCTTTGGTTGCTCCAGAACGGCCTTTTCAGTCTGCACACTCTGCACATGGAATAGAGAAGGGTTAAAAACCATTATTATAGAAGCCCATATATATAGCTTAATGTGATTAAAAAAATCATCCATAAATACATGTTTTATTAGCACACAAATTGTACGAAACCCCATCAAGCACCCGCTAGAAAAAATCTAGCATGGTTTGAATGTTTTTTATGGGGAAGTACCCCATCTACAAACACATTCGACCTGATGAGAGAATGACGGTATATGAGATAAATGTCCTAAGTTCCTTTTTTAGTTTTGATACACCAAAAATTAGCTATGGAATCAATCAGGCTACTGTACACTCATCAGATTAGGGGAGATTCATAGCCACCTATAGCAACCCTAAATTGCGGCATTTTTAAAATACCTCTAAGGTTCAATGGTTAGAGGATAAAGTTTGCCATAGTTTTGTTCTCAATTCATCCATAAAATTTACATGGGGCACCATTATATATAAATCTGCAATTTCTAGATAACTTTGTATTGACAAAAAGGCTGACATTATAATTCTGCACTTTTTATGCATTGTTATGAGACAAGTTTTTTCTTTTAAGATTCGAAATATTTGTTTGTCTGGTCTTTTTTGGAGAAATGCATTCTGTTGGAAAAATTCATGATTTGAGAGTAGACATGCATGGCTTCGGCCAGAATAGCTATTTCTGAGGAGGCATTTGAGGATAGGCATGGCTGTAGCCCAGATGACTGTACAGTGGTTTACCCTGTTTTGGTAGCCCTATGAAGGCATTTGAAGATAGGCATAATTGCAAATCCAGATTGCTCCCAAACAGTACAGTAGACCTTTCCTTATTCTCTTAACCTTGGTCTGCACGCTGTGCTGACAAGTGAAGGGCAGGTGGGAGATAATGCTAAAGATTCATCTAAGATAGTTTCCTTCCTTATTCAAATATAAATATCCAAAGCAACGTTCAATGCCAATCTATTTCAGGTTTTCAATGTCTGTACGAGAAAATAAGATTTAAAATACTATTGACATGCCCTAAACTTGCCTTTAATAATTTAAAAGTGCAAGTACACTTCACTACATATGTGATTAAAATTTCAGCAAATAAGCATGCAATGAAATCCTGAGGTATATTGATTCAGTTTCCAAATCTTATGAGTGGGTAAGATAGATTAATGTGGCATCTCTTGTACATATGGATTCATTGCAATTGTTGTATTCCTTTCATGTATCAAATTTGATATGTATGGTGCCAAAATTTGGGACAGATTATCAAGAATGCTATTTGGTTGGAAACAATCTTATTTTAGTTTACTATTGAGCATATCATTTTGTTAAATTAAAAATTTGGAATTTGCTCAACCTCTTTGGAACACCCGATTAAACATATCCAGTCATTATTGAGAAACAGAAATGACATCTTTGCAAATATTGTTTGCACATACTCACACATTATTGAAAAAAGCCTCTTTGCAAGGTCTGATTAAACATATTCATGCATTAAAGATAGAAAGTCTTTTAAGGATCTGATTACATTTATTCACAGGCTATTAAAAATAACCCAAGGTTAAGCACCATTGCACAACGTATCAGACTTTTATTCTAGATGAAGCATAGCATTTTAATAAATATTGTAGGGGATGGAATTCAGGAAACTGATCCACCTGAGTAGGATGCAAATAAAGGGGGAAAAACACGTACAATTCTTCAAATATTTTTGGGTAACAGAAACCCCCCCAGGCTTGGCATCTAAGAGGAAACAACATCACCCATGTTGTGGGCTGTAGCCCTTCAGGACCTTGATTAAAACAACTTCCTAATCAAAGAAAATAGAAAAATAAATAAACCAACCTAGCATTGAGCAATACTAACCAGATGTTCCAATGTGCATTTTCACTGATGCCCACCATGAAACACACTCCTCAGAAGTTAACCATCTCAAAACCTTTTGCCACTGGCCCATCAAAGGCTTCAATAATGTTTCTCTATCATTCTAACTGTATCCCCTATCCTCCTCCTTCGAGTTTTTTCTTCTGTGTGTTTTTTCAATAATATAACTACATTATTATTTTGATTTCGGGTTGTTATGGTCGCTTATTTTGTTTTCATGCTAGAACTGCTTGACTATTTTGATTTTCCAGACAATATGTTTCTTGCTGGACCAAAAGTGTTTAACAGGTAAACAGAGGTAGAAACAAAATATTTGTGCTGCCTTCTGTCTTTATGTTCAATTTTGAAGTCGAAGTTCTGCAGATTTATTGGTGAGCGTTTTCTGCAATTTGATTAGTTCTGTATCCAGGAAAAACCTACAGAACATTAAAAAAAAAATTTAAAAATATTCCACTAATATTTTCCCCAATTTAAAAGTAGTGTTCAGAAATTTAATATAAAAATATAGTTTTCCAGAGCCACTTCCAGTTGACATGAAGAATATCAGGTAACAGGGCTAACACACAAGATTTTACAAACCCTAAAATACATTAGTAAGATATAAATGGTTTAAAAATTATAATCCCCGTAAAAATCACGCATCCGAATCGTCATGTGCAGTATAAACGGGTGTAAGAAATACCTGTAATTCCGCCATGAGAGCACGACGGATAAATAAATCCTACGACTTCACTGCACCGGCATAAAAGCTCCTTTAACCAGACAAAGTTTCTTAAGCCGCTCTGTAAACCCTAGTCCTTCCCATCTTATTCGCTTTCTACTCTCTTTTCTGGTGTAACCTCGTTATGATCACATTACTGTAATGGTGAAAATTGCATGCCCATGTTCTTTACCCTTGTGTTTTTTTGGAACTCTTTGCGCATTAATTAGTGTGTATTTTTACTATGAAATTAGTAATAATTTTAATTCAGATCCAATCTGCAACTTCCATTATCCATCATCTTGGTTCAAATTTGAAAGTATAGAATTGAATTGAATCAATTTCGCACAAATGGAATTGAGCTCCTAATTTTAAAATTTTAATTTTGAATTAGGCTCGTGTTCCCCATGTTTTGTTAATTTGAGATTGGTGTTTTAGCTTCATCATTTGTTCATGATTTTTATGGTGATTATTTTATTACCTTAAATGGTGTGTATGAATCGTCATATGTTTAAGATGATGTTCTTCAACATGTTTATATATTTACATGCTTGGTTTGTCGTTATGCTTTAGTTTAGTGATATGCATTATTTATGTTATGATTAAATGTGATCCTAATTATTGATGTTCCGAAGAAATGATTTATATGATAGATGTATGGATGTTATTTTATGTTTTATGCTAATGAACCTCGTTGGGTGATTATGATGTGCTTCGACTATATATCTTTGGTGTGCATTGAATGGTTACAAGTACAGGGTTATGTTACATGGGCCACCTTAGATTTTCAAAAATTACTTTTTACTTTTTGGTAATTGTTATTGTTGAAATAATGGATGCACAATGTCCCTGAAGCTACAGCCTTCAACAGAACCTTTGCCGAGAAGAAATTCACCCACACAGAAAGTTTTGCAATTAAGGGCATGCAAATGAACATTATCTAATTGATATCTAGAATATGATTACAAATGTACAATGCCCTGATTATATAGGCAAGGTTGAGATAAATTGCCAAGTGTCTTAATCACACAACATGTGACAACATGTAAACCTTAACTAACTACCTAGGGAATGATAAGCTGATTGAGATAAGTTCTAGAAAAAACAACTCATCTTCTAGAAGGAATCTTATCTCCTAAATACATAGAAAGGGTAGTGACCCCATTATTAATGATTTTCTAATGATACAACCTAGGACTTAATTAATTAAATAAAAGACTTAAGTTAAACATATGCTAGTGTAATTAAATAATTAATTACACCAACACCCCCCCACAAGTGCAACTTAGGGAGGAAATGAGAAATGCAATGATTATGTAATGGATGATGGGTCATGACTACATGATGGTCATTTTAGGTACCCATTTACAAATGATAGATGAAATGCAACAACTCTCCCACAAACAAAGCAAAGGAGAAAACCTAGTGGGAAGAAAATACCTCTCCAAAAAGGAGAAAAGTGAGAAAGGATGGGAAGGATGGAGGACTCCATAATACCCCCCAAATACACCATCCATCACATGGATACAATACAATCAATAGCCCCCCCATAGGAGGGAAATAGAGAGGCTATATAGCCCCCCTAGAATATATGATCACTTGCCAAAAAGGTAAGTATCTGTAGACAAAACATGATCCAACATCAACAAAAAACTTGTATCCCTTTCAAAAGAAACAAAACCAAGTGCAAGTGCAGGGATGCTTCCCATTCCAGATAGGAATTGAAGAAAGGTAGGATGAATGTGGATGATGATGTCTCTGAAAACTACTCATGTGTCTCCATGCCCAAGGAAGATGAAGATGCCACAATCAACTGAGGTACATACCCAATCAATGAAGAAGGTGACAAACCAGGACAATCCAGAACAAATGATGAGCAAGATCCAAAGACTGCATAACAATGATCCTTCCAAAGGAATAAATGGAGACTAGATTGCCCCCTGAATGAAGTGTCCTCAAAACCACTAAAAAAAGTCTAAAGCAACAAAGGTGTCAAAACCACATTTCTCTTGCTAGGAAGAAGAAAATCCAATGGTAGATGTTGAAGAAACTCCAACTCCATAATGGAATGAGAGGGAAGAAGTCTCATACATGAAATCTCTGAAGAGAAAATGTAAGTGCCTCCAAGATAGTCTCAGGATCCCCAATCAAGGTTGAGACAAATGAATGAGGAGACTCAAGAGAACTCTACAAAGTGGAATCTGAATAGAGGAGAGATATCCCCTCAAGAATGTCATCCAAACCTGTAGAAGTAGCCAAGTCACCAATCCCTAAAACAAAGCCATCCTGTGATGCCAAGTCTGAAAAATTGAATGTGTCCTGATGAATGGAGATGATGGAAGCCTCAATCAATGACTTTGGACAAGGAATCACTGAATGTGAAGGGATACCAATAGTATTTGATAGAGAAGAAGCACCTGTAGAACTCATAGCATCCTCATCTGAAGATTCAAGACATTCCAAATCTGTAGGGTCCTAAATAGCAATATCATCATGGGGTACCTAATATGAAGAATGGCATTTTGAAACATGATCATCAGGGAATAGTGAAGTATCATAATCCCCATATAGCTCCCAAATCTTATTCCAAAGGATATGAGGACAATCACAATGATCAATAGCATTCAAAACATCACAATCAACTTGCATTGAAATGATCTCTAAGACGATATATTTGTTGCAACTCCAAGAAAATTCCTAAATACCTTCACTTGGATGGGGAACTATACCATACAGATGTGGCAATAATTCAAGTGATTGTAGATGGTGGATGATCCCATCTCGCCATTGTTTATAGTTTCCCTTGTGCAACATAGTCAAAGAAGGAATATATGCAAACCTCATAATGTACTATGAAATTTCTCCAAAAATACAAAGACAATTACCTTCAACAATAAATAGAAACTTCCAAATATGATTTGCAACTAAAGAGATGCCACCCAAATCAAAAATCATTTTTTCCAATCTTTAAGATATCCAAATTATTGAACAAATGCACCAAGTTAAAAAAATCTAATGCAAGAGTACCTAGAGCTGAGACTGATTGAAGTGAATGGACTAATGTAAAAAGCTTCGAAATATCTTCTAAATGCCACTAGAATCAACAAATTTTGATAAACGGTTGAGAAGATATGAGCCTTTAAGTCCAAAATGGAGGGTTGACTTCAGTTGTTTGTAGATTTTTTTGGCAGAAAAATTATGCAAAAAAGATGTCACCACTGGAAAGTAGGTTGAATCCTCTTTCCAACGATATCTCATTTCTCGAATTTTGATACCTTGGTGAAAAGTTATGAAAAAATTAAAAGAAGGCCTATATTAGGCACTTTGCAAGGTAAACAGGGGCAAAAAATCAACCCCCTCAAACTGGCACCTAGTTGTTGATGTGACCACAAGGCTAAAGTTGGCAAAAAAATGGCTCCCCTCCTAGGAGCGACGACGGAGTGAAGCAACCAGGGTAGAGCAAATAGCTCAGGCTGCGCCACCAAGTAAAGCAAGTCTGTGGATTTTAATGTGACCACGACACAAAACTTAGCAATAACTATTAAAGCCGAGGATTTGAAATTTGATTTTTAATGCCGACTATTATATCAAACTATATCCACATAAATATAGATGTCGACGAATAATAAATTACAGGTCGCCCCAATTATTTTTGTCGAAAATATATAAAATAGCCCAATTTTTTTTTGCCAAAATAATATGAAATTGAGCCCGATTTTTTTGAAATAAAAATGGTCTGCAACTAAAAAATTTTGCCACAGAGGACAACTAACGGGGAGGATTTTTTACAAAAAAATTGTATGGATCATAACAGTTGATTTTGCAAACCCTAAAATACCTGTGATGGCTCTTGGTTGATGAATCCAATTTCGATGAATGAACAAGAGATCCTAGGGTTTTAAGGTCTTATAAAGACAATGGAATGCTTGAATCTAGCTTCAGCTTCAAAAATTAGCTTGGTCCCTGGGTGGAGTCAAGTAGCCTGCAATGGAAACCTTCAAGCCTGCAACAAATCTCTCTAGCCCAACTTCCTTGATCCTAGGATGAAATCTCAATGGAATAGCTCTGATACCATGTTAAAATAATGGATGCACAATGTCCCTAAAGCTACAACCTTCAAGAGGACCTTTTCCAAGAAGAAGTTCACCCACACATAAAGTGTTGTAAATAAGGGCATGCAAATGGAGATTATCTAATTGATATCTAGAAGATGATTACAAATGTACATATGCCATGATTATATAGGCAAGGTTGAGATACAAGATGCATTAAGATGTTGTCAAGTGTCTTAATCACACAACATGTGACAACATGTAAACCCTAACTAACTACCTAGGGAATGATAAACTGATTGAGATAAGTTCTAGAAAGGACAACTCATCTTCTAGAAGAAATATTATCTCCTAAATACATGGAAAGGGTAATGATCCCATTATTAATGATTTTCTAATGATGCAACCTCAGACTTAATTAATTAAATAAAAGACCTAAGTTAAACTTATGCTAGTGTAAATAAATAATTAATTACTAAAATAAATATCGAGTATAAATTTATAATTATTAAATATAAAGTCTATACTTTAATTTTTTTAAGTAAATACGCATTATTTGTTTTGCACCATTTAAAATTGATAAAGTTTTTAAGATGCCTAAGAGCAATGTTAGGATGGGCACTATTATTGACTTTTGGAATGTATCTTTAGAAATATTGATCCAAAAATCCAAATTCTACTATATTTTGCATGTTTGTGAGTATAGTACATGTGTATTAGTGTACAAGAGTTCTATCACTTTGTTAAAATTACTATTGAAAATTGATAATTGTTCCTTTATTTCTTTGAATGTGAATGTAAAAACCTTGTGTCATACACCTTAACCTCAACAAAGTATAGTAGTTACTTCAAGTTTCATTGAAAGATATATAGGTCAACATGTATGATTGGACTCATTGCCACTTATTAAAGTAAGGATAAACTAAAATTGTGCAAGTCCCACATAGTCTATAAATGGACATAAAGAGTAATTCTAGACATTGTTTTTGTCTTTCCATGTTTCACAACTATTCATTTCAAAGACACTAAGATGTTTGATTCCTTTTGTTGAAGTGAGCTTCTATTGTGCTTACCTTTTTACAATAATCTAGAATAAGTTGGGTCATGTAGGCAAGAGATTGCCACCTATTGGGAAGGCATGACTAGCACCTACCATCTATGATATTTTGATTGCACACCTCCAAAATCAATGAACAATAGTGATGATGAATTTATGCTTCACGGACCAAAAAAGCGAGAGCACCATGATGTAAATGAATGACAAATCCTATCAAGCCTCCACTAGGGAATGATGTTAACAACCTATCTACATGATTGGCTATTGAGACTTTGAAAATACCATTGAGTTGCAAATATAATTTCTCCCTCCTTGATGGATAATGCTATTAAGTTCATTAACTACAATCATTCAAAAAATAGGTGAATAGATTTAAAGTGACTCATGTATTGCAAAGGACAAAATTTATTTTGATCAACGAATTGCTTCAACAATATTGCAAACCATTCTTCTCATATACGAATGCAACCACCACTTAAAATGATCAAACAAGGTGCCATAAGAATATGAAAGTCATAATTGATTAATAACATCAAGATACCACTCTAAAAAATGTACCCTATTAAAAAATGCCCTTGCTTTTGCTCACCCCAACAATTATGGCTACTTTTGGTATCAATTTATTAACCATTCATTCAACACATCACATACCAATCAAAGACATGATACCTCTTCAAGGCCAAGCTCTATCAACTTTCCAAGAAAATATGTATTTCATTCAATACATTCTAATTCATTAAATGAGTTTTATTGGACCAAGGTTGTTACAATGCATTGATAACAACTTTTATGAGGCATTCACATATCACAATCAAAGTCTTGTTGATGGTTGCTCTATTATGCTTATTGGTAATATAAGAGAATTACCACCAATATGAGACATCCTAATGTATGTTAGATTGTCATGTATGGGAGAACACTTTTGAGAAACTTCCAAAAAATGGTCACCTTGGACACAATTTGTGACATGGAGATGAACTTTCCCAAATAAAAAATTTTACACTTCTTACGAAAATAAGGAATGCAAAGGCAACACATATAGATTGACAACACCTCATGGCATACCTTTGTATAAATGAACAAGATACATTCTCTTCATTAGTACATTTATTTGCAACAAATTCTTAAGTTGAAATACATAATAAAAGAAAGTTAAAATCAATGCCGACTCTAGTAACACACTCCATAAATGAGCAAAAAAGGGCATATCAAATCAATTTTAGATGATGAACAATGATAGACAACATGGTGTTGTTGTGCATCAAACAATAGGTAGTGTAAAACATAAATTTGTGGGTTGTAGTTGGATTAGTCAATGATGTGCTTGGCATAGTGGATTGCTGTTGTTTACAAAAATGAATGCAAGCCACTTGATCTACCTCTATTAGTTGTGAAATTCCAATGTTACATTGTACACACAAAAAAAACACAACCACATTTAGTTCCAACTACTCTAGTCGTACATGGTGGTTGACGACAAAGCCCTTTAAAAATGGCTTAGACATTCACAACCATAAAGTATAACAAAACAACATATATTAAAAAAATAAATCATCAAGAGAAACATATGTTCGTCAACATAAACACAAATCATCAAAATCTTACCTTCACAATATTGTCAATCATTAGTCCCTAGGGGATGGAGTCCTAGAATATTAGTAGGATCCTTAGCACAGAGGAGAAAGTATTCTCCATTGGGAAGGTTGGACGGTTCCCTAGAGTTTGTTTATCTTCCTCCCACCCGTATAGTGGAGTTCCCGAGCTTCGGGATAGGAGGAAGGGTCGACCATCCTGTATTTGTTTCCTGTCCGGAGGGAGGGCCAATAAGATAGGTTAGTTAAAGGAGGCTTATATAAAATACTATTTATATAATCTTACATAACAAAAAGATCATCCTAAAATTTATTTATTTGTTTATTTATATAAATTATGTACTATTATCCATTTATTGTAATCAATATAATCTCTATAAAAACTTCTAAACTCTTGGATCTTGTGAACATCATTGAAAATTGTGATATTGCTATCAGGATTCAACCGTGTAGTTTTACCAGTCAAACTCGTTGACCCATATTTCATGAGTAGTGGTTCACAATAACCCATTTCTCATGATAGTGAATCTCTATAATGAATGATTCATAAGGCACAACACTTGTTGAAGGTTTTGCAGATGGGGTTGCAAGCTAAGTGGGCTTAACCTTGGGGGAAACTCGGTGGTAAAATGCATTTGAGTTGGAGTAGTACTAGGATGGGTGACACCTTGGAAGGCGCAGTGCTTCACCTCTATGAGCATCACCTAGATACAATGAGTGCTAAGTGGACCATTCATTATCATGAGAGATGGGTTCTTGTGAACCACTACTCATAAAACATGGATCAATGAATTTGACTGGTAGAACTAGACGGTTGAATCCTCTCATTGAAAACTTTTATTTCATATTTTCCACACTGTTTGATATGCGCTTCCGTAAAAATATCTTAAAACTCTTTATAGCCGTACCAGCTACTATGAAAAACCCTTTAATAGACTGACACACAGTCTCTCAATCACGCGGCAATGACAGAGCTACAAATCCACACCCTTCACACGCTCCTAATCCCTTTAAACAGGGAAAAT
>VDFB02130356.1:0-22910 GCA_007258455.2 Sequoia sempervirens | reverse complement strand
ATAGTACCCTGCCCTAAGCAACCTTCTAGCCACGGAAAGACCATTAGAATGTCCTCCACATATGCCCTCGTGGATGTCAACTAGCGCTTGATCGGATTCCTCCTTTTCTAAGCACCTAAGAAGTGTTCCATCTAGACCCCTCCTATACAAATCACTAGAGATGAGGGAATGGCGAGAGGCATTGTAGATAAGGTTTCTTCTTTCAGATCGGTTAAATGTATCAGGGATGATGCCATCACGAAGATATGAGTAAATAGCACCATAGCGGGAGGATTCATGATTGACAAGGGTACAAATGATATGGCTTTCAGGTGAGTCAAATATGGGATATCGTAGCTCTTCCACCAGGAATTCATATCTAGACTCATGTTCCTCTAACTGAAGAAGTGAAGCAAGGGTGGCCATAGCATCAGCTACTTTGTTCTCAGCCCTAGGGATTTGGTCGAAGCAGACAAAAGTAAAATAATCGCCTCACTTAAACGTCCATTTTTTGTAAGGTACCAACTTGTCATCTTTGTTTGGTATTGTTCATTGACTTGCTGATGATCACCGAGAATCCCCATAGATATGTAGTTCCCTCATGGATATTCCAATTCTATGGCCATTTTAATCCATATTTGTCAAAGCCTCTACTCAGCTATAAGGTTTGTGCATGAAAGAGTAACTTGTAAGATTTTAGAACAAGATACCCATGAGGAGAAACAAACAACACACCAGCTCCGTGAACTATTTACATGCGTGAACCATCAAAGGAAGGTTTCCTGTGATCTTTCTACCATGTACATAAGATGCTCATCCGGAAAGCTGACTTGAATGGGCATACATTCAATAGGTACTTTCAGCCTGATCTGCAATAGCTTGGCCTTTGATTGCTTTGCGCTCAATATACTCTATGTCAAATTCAGAAAGAATCATCATCCATTTAGCAAGTCTACCCGTGAGAGCAGCTTTACCGAGCAAGTATTTGAGAGGATCAATTTTTGATATGAGGTGTATGGTGTGCACGAGCATATAGTGTCGCAATTTTTGAGAAGCAAACACTACTGCGAGGCAAGCTTTTTCAATACTAGTATAATTAACCTCATAAGAAACAAGAGTGCGACTAATATAATATATGGCCCTTTCTTTTCCTTGTTCATCTAATTGAGCCAACAATGCCCCCAGTGAAGATTCAGTAGCTGAGACATATAAAATGAGAGGTTTTCCTGGAATGGGAGGCATTAAAATGGGAGGATTTTCCAAGTATTCTTTAATTTGATCCATGCTCTTTTGGCAATCCTCATTCCAGACACATTGAACACCTTTATGCAAATTTTTGTTGAAAGGTTGTGCTCTATCTACCAATTGTGAAATAAACCTCCTTATGGATTGAAGGTGCCCTTGAAGACTCCTCATTTGGCTAACATTTTTGGGAGGTGGCATGTTTATAATGGCTTGAACCTTTTCAGGGTCCACTTCTATTCCTTTAGCTGAAATGATGAATCCCAATAATTTTCCAGAAGTAACACCAAATGCACACTTTTTGGGTTTAATCTTAGTTGAAATTGTTCCATGCGATCTAGAATCACTTCTAAATCAGCCAAATGTGTTCCTCTTCTCTTAGACTTAGCCAGGGTGTCATCCACATAATCTTCCATATTCTTATGCATCATGTCATGGAAGATGGTTATCATAGCTCTTTGGTAAGTAGCTCCTGCATTTTTCAATCCAAAGGGCATGGACATTCAACAAAGTAAGTACCCCTGTGCAATAGCGTGAATGCAAATTTCTTTCTTTGACCCCTCGTGAGCTATCTCTCGATCCGATATACCCAGTAAAACCATCATCCATCAAAGAATAGATCTCTATATCCTCGCTATCATGTCCACTATCATGTCTATGTTAGGAAGTGCTGGGCATGCTCTCAGCAAGATCTCTAAAGTCTGTGTAGATTCGAATGGTTTTATCATGTTTAGACACAGGTACAATGTTGGAAATCTAGTCAGCATAGTCTATGGCTCTAATGAATCCTACACCAAGGAGCTTTTCTAATTCAGCTTTCACTAAAAGAGCTATATGAGGGTGCATCTTTCTCAACTTCTGTTTGACTGGTTTCACACCTGGAGCTATGGATAAATGATGCATAATGAGATTAGTGTCCAACCCTGGCATGTCTGAGTATGTCCATGCAAAGTTAATTTCCTTCTTTTGGAGGAACTTAGTATAAGCTTTCTTTTCTTCAGGTGATAAAGATTTAGCCAAGTGTACAATTTTTGAAACTTCCTCTGTGCCCAAATTAACAGCTTCTGTAGGTTCAACCAATACTGATGATTTGTCCTGAAATAGCTTGGGAGACTATCAAGTACCTCATCCATAGGTGCCTCTGGGAGGTTTTCACCTTTGGATACGCTCTTTATTTTTACTTTTTGGTTTTGGATAATTTCATATAGTGGTTTTTGCCATCGGTCCTTTTTATTCTTTTTCATTTCTTTATCTTGTGACTAAGGTAATTTTGATGTCGCCCTCGGCCATACCGGTAGTCGGTGGTTCATCGTGGAAGAGACTACAAGCCCAATGCATTTAGATAGCAGTGTGATCCTATAGTCATTGTGAAATGTCAAGAGTTGAGGCTCTGGTACCATTGGAGACCAACCAATAAGGTTGGGGTGAACAAGGGACAGGGTTGATGACCTGCTCAAGGTTACATATAGGTGGTGTCATCTCGGTGATCAGAATTGGAATCTATCAGTTTCTAGTGCTCCAAACCAGAATTTTTCCTAGTGCTTACAATCGCCTATCATGACATGTGGGTTCCAATCTTCTAATCTAACACATGACTCGTCAGTTACATCAGGTTGAGAACTATAAGTGTGGACAACATCCATATCCAAGTCAACTGTTGCATCTAAGAGTGAATCCCATTCAAACTCATGAGAGTCTATTTCTGAATTATTGTTGGAGCCTCGTGATGTAGAAGCCTCAAGATTTGGAAGAGGCTCTTCTCCTCTAGCAATTTTCTCAATCACAAAATTATCTAAATTATCACCATCCGTTGTAGCTGGGATGGAGACACTATCCATAGTCAATCTTGCATTCATACAGTCACTATCTATTGCAAATGAGATAGGAGGACTATCAATTATTAAATCTCTTGAATCTTCCCAAAGGAGATTTGTTGAAGGTATCCAATCATCTGTTATGTCTTGTTGATTGGTCAAATCTGGTACATATTCTGTGTCATCTTTACTATCCCGCCTATCAGAAATGGGGACAGTGCATTTATTGTTGTTCATAAAGCATAGGCCAACCGGTTTCCTTAGGATGATGCAAAAGATCATGATTGAGTGGTTCGGCTCTGTACCCCTAACCTCATGACTAAGGGCCATATCCCGATAACCCATCTTCTTGGACAAAAGCATATCGCTCCCATAGGATACCAGTGTATGAGGAGAAATTCATTGTGCCGTATTCTTTGGTACATCCAATCAGCCTACTCTCTTTTTCATCTTGTATTGGTACTGAGGATTCAACAAACTTGTCAAATAGTGTCATTGCTGAGGATGATGGTTTCATCTCTTGTGAAGGCTTTCCATATGTCCTAGGGGAAACAGGCATCTTTGTGAAAGAGTCAAGTTGATACCCCCCATGCCAAGGTCTACTGACTTAAATTTGTTTTGACAGTCTGCTAAAGTTGTTTCATAATCCTTTGTTGCTCGGTTAAGAGGGACATGAACATTAGCTGAGATTGAGTTAATTGATAAGGTGTTATCCCCTGGTATGCAAATTTTTGTTCCATTGTAGGGGAACTTAACACACTGGTGGTAGGTAGATGGCACTGCCTGCATATCATGAATCCATGGTCTACCCAGTAAAATGTTGTATGCAAGGGGTCCAGTATCAACAATTTGAAACAAGATATCTTTTTCAACTGGGCCAATCCTGACAGGAAGGACAGCCAACCCCTTAGAACTTCGTTATGCCTCATCATAGGCCTTTATGGTGATCTTCTTTCTAGTGTCGATCACTTGCTCTGAATAGCCCAAAGTGTTTAACAAATTCAAAGTACAGATATTTAACCCAGCACCCCCATCAATCAACACGCGCCTGACACGGGTTTTATGAATCATGACTTCAATGTGAAGGGCAAGATTGTGTGGATGGCTTAGGGATTTGTCATCATCTTCAGAGAAAGAAAGGTAATGTGGGCTAGTAATGTGATTCACCATGCCTTGGAATTGGTCTATATCAATGTTGTTAGGGACATTTTATGCGCAAAGCGCCCTCATGATCTCGCTTATGTCTAGGGACAACTCTAGAAGCTCTAAGATTGAGATCCGTGTCGGAGTTTTCTCAGAATCGACTACACAAGATTGTAGTCATTTTGAGAGCAAAGTGGTGGACTCTTTATAGTGACATTCTTGATGCCACTTGCTTGGATTTGTTGTATGGACTTTTGAACTAGGCCCTCTCGAGAATAATAGGGCTTGACTCCTTTGTAACAAAGATATGGGTCAGGGAAGATAACCTAGAATGAGGACCTCAAAGACCACAACAAGTTGGTTGTCAAAAATAGGGGGAGAGTCATAACCATGTGGGTCCTTACTCCTTATCATATTAACACTTGGCTCCAAAACTTCAAGCATGTTTATCACATTTTCTACCACTGTATAGGTGTAGTTGATTGCAGCTTTTCCATTCTGTGAGTTAGAGGTTTCCCCCTTGTCGTAATTAGGAAAAGGTTCCTTAAAAGCCTTATGATCATCATTGGTATTTAGGCCATCAACTTGAAGCTTTCCACTTTCTATAAAATCTTGGATGATATGTTTTAATTTCCAACAGTTTTCAACAGTATGGCCAGGGCCATTATGAAATTTACAGAATGCCTTGTCATCCCACCAATGTGGCTTAGGATCTGGAATGTGAAATTTTGCAGGATCCCGAGGATGTGCCAAGTTGTTAGCAATGAGAGTTTTGAGAATATCCTCATATGAGTCACCCAATTTGGTAAATTGCCGCTTCTAGTTTTTGGGCCTCTCCTGATATCTTGGTTTACTTTCTTGTTGTGGAGGTGCCTTAAGCTTCATTGCTTGCACAGCCTTAGTCAAATTAAGAACACTTTGATCTCTTGATTGGGAAGAATCCACAACTCCATCATTGACAACTTGTTTGTTTTGTTCCAATTGTTGTTCTTCCCTTTATCCTTATTGTTGTGTTGACCATTGTTGGTATTATTGTTATGTCTAGTCAAAATGCCTTGTTCTTTTAGAACATCCTCAATGTGGCATGCAGTTTCAATCATGGTATCAAAGGAAGTGAAGACTATCTTTTGATCTCATGTCTCATTTCTCAGAAACTAAATTCACAACAAGTATGTCAATCTTTTCATCCTCATGATCGCCCTAGGATACCGAGCATGTTCCCTCCACTCTCAAGAAGGTAACAAAGGGTTCCCCTGATTTGTTTCAAGTTGCATAGGTCCAACATAGCAACGATCTTGACGATTATAGGCGCGGCGTTAACCTAATCTATGAACAAGTTCTCTAAAAGCTTGGATAGGAGGAGTGATATTGGTAAACCATTCCATTGCTTGTCCTTTAAGTCTCCTAGGAACAACCTCATCAAATAGGAGTCATCCTAATGGAATTCAAAGCTCATAGTATAGAACTAACGCACATGGTCGTGTGGATCACCACCGCCATCATATTTATCGTATTGTGGGAATTCCACCCTCTTTGGAAAATCTTTCATACTCACACTCTTGTCAAATGGATTAGGACAAATTGAGTCTAGTGAGAATGAGCTCTTAGGTTGCATCATTTTCTCCATCATTTGCTTCATTTGGTGGATTTCTTCTTCTTGAGAGGGATTTTGCTTTTGTATTTTGTTGTCCACATCAAAATTATAAGGGACTCTGGCACCCTTGTTGATTAGACTTTCCAAGAACTTATCTTTGTTTTGTTCCAAATACCTCTCCACATACCGTTGGAAGATAGGCTCTTGTTGTATTCGCATGAAGTCTTGAGTATCAAAGTCATAATGTGAGCTACCACCTCCATGTTGGGAACCAAGATGTACATGTTGGGAGTGTGGTCTTGAATTTCTGGGAGGAGTTTGCCTCCTATAGTGAGCATACTGAGAGGCCCTTCTTCCTCTAGGACTAGGAGATCTAGAAGGGGTGCTTGACTTCCTTCTACTTCTTGGTGTTCTGGAAGGGGTGGAGGCAGGAGAATTATGTCCACTGTTAGCACCCCTTGTATTGTATTGTTTGTTTAATCTGCGGGCTAACCGCCTATCTTGCTCCTCTTGAGCGAAGCCTTTGTACTTCCAATAAAGCTTGGCCTCTTCCCTCAAGTTGTCTAAACTTCTTCTTGCTTTGGGTGCCTTGTTCATCTAGAAAGGCTTTCAATGCTCAATTCCTTTCTAAGCCTAGAACCTTGGGGTATGTTGAAGTGGTGAGCTTGGTCTAGACTGTTTGAACAAGTCATTGGTATACGTTGTATTGACATGAGCATCATGAGGTTCATTGTCTTGGTCTTCGTGTTGTGACCATTGTTCTTGGTGAGCTCGTCTCTTATACCTTTCATCCCATTGATGGGCATCCAAATATCTTGTATTAATGAGGGGTGAACCAGGTTGATCATCATGAGAAGAATTTCCAAATATCATGTTGTTTCTGTGTTGTTCAGTGGAAATAATTTTTTTTAAACCTTTAGCCGTGAAAATGATGCGTGACAGTTTTTGTGCAGCTATTTTCTTCAGATCCGTGAAAAGAATCAAAAAATGGAAAGATACCCAGATCGGATTTCGACCCTAGCTACAAAACCCAGAAATCATTTTTCCTACAATTGAGTGGAAGTTGGATTTATGAAGCAAAACTAAAACTAAATTAAAACTAAACTAAATTAAAAACTAAACTAAATTAAAACTAAAAATTAAAACTAAATTAAAAAACTAAACTAAATTAAAACTAAAAAATTAAAACTAAATTAAAAACTAAACTAAATTAAAAACTAAAAACTAAATTAAAAAACTAAATTAAAACCAAATTAAAACTAAACTAAATTAAAAATTAAAAACTATACTGTGGCTAACCTAAAATATGTTATACTTCTGTGAATCCTTACATGCAAAGATACTCAATAATGAGTCCTTGCAAATCAATTCTCAGCTCTCTATCCGAGAAGAGCAGGGATTGATATTGTGGCCCTCAGATTAACCCAGTTACCCGTGGAAATACAGTCTCGGAACGAGAGATTCAAAGAGGAGAAGCAAGAATGCCAATCTCCATGAATCATGTTCTTGCAATGCAACAATGAAAACTAATCTAAATGACTGTAAAATGCAATAAACAAAACTAATTTATTGAAATAAAAATTGATCTACATGCAATGCCATAAATGAATTACTTTGCAAATTAATCTACTATGAAGATTAAGCTAAAATGTAACATTAAACTATATGCTCTAAAACTAAGATGCTTATAAAATCAAACTAATGTGTAATCTCAAATGATAAAACTCAAGAAAATTTGTAGCATAAGTCTGATGTAAAAATTCGTGATTTTTTTGAAATGAGAATGAGAGGGCTCATTTTATAGGCAAAAGTAGAATTGAAGGCAAATTCAGAAGCAATGTGGGATAAATAGAAAAATAGAAACAAATCTTGATTGAAATTCTTTTTTTAGTTTATTTCCCTTTTAACTGATTTGTTTCCTTTTTTTCATCACAGGATATTTTTGAGAGGATATTTCATTTATTTAATTTAATTTAAGACGATAATATCTCTTTAATAAAATAAAATAAGATTATGTACTTAGGAAATGACATAATAAAATAAAATAAAACATTTAATTAAAAATAGATTTAATTAAATAGCATCATTTTATTTTAAGTAATATTAACTTCACTAAATAACATTATTTTATTTATTAAAAGGATTTATTTTGGATTAAATAAAATTAATGAAGCATTCCAAACCTTAGGGAAAATTGAAACATTTGAAATAGTTATGAATTGATTAAGAAATTTGATTTGAAAATGCGACAATCATTGATTCGTAAAGTTGATGTTGACAAATTAAATAAATGGGGCCCCAAAGTCTAGGTGACCATTTTAGGTTGCATAACAAAGATGCATCATACATATGTAATTTAACACGAGCCATACATTTTGGATAGTGTGTGTGAGTCTAACTCATTTTCAAGTGAAACAAAGCATCAAGATCATCGATTGCCAGACAATTTAGAAAATGATCAGCTATTCTATTTCTTAGTTTAAAATATGTGTATCACATATGTAACAGTAGTTGTAATGAGACAAAAAGGAAATTTCCTACATTGTATATAAAGGGGCTTATTCTAAATAGGTTATTGTTGATAGGTTGTCGTTAGGTCCTAACACTTTAGTTGACAAATACATTAATATACCGATCAGGTAGTGTTCGAAGGCTATATGCCATAGAAGACATCCTGACTATCTCCCTCGAGTTTCCTAGATGTTGGATAGCTGAAATAAAATCTAAACTAAGAGGCCACTAAACTTAGAAAGCAAGAAATAATTTATCTAGAAAGCTTGAAATAACTAAACTAGAAAGCAAAAAACTATAAATCTAAAAAGCATAACAACTAAACTAGAAAGCATGGAAATGATTAAACTAAGAAATGTATAAATTGTTGAAGAAGTAAAGCTTGTAAAGAAACTAGGAAAAATTGATCTAACAAAAGATAACAATCTTAACAAATAATAGAAAATGATTTAACAATATGAAACAAATGAGAGAAGGTTCCCCAGAACTTTAGATACTAAACTCAAATACTACAGACTGAGCTACAACCTATAGGATTAGTCTTAACAAAATTACACACATGAAAATAAACTTCAATTCTAATTATTATCTACTAAATGAGAGTACACAATTAAAAGTAGAATACTTATCTATCTAATATACAAACCCTTGAGTGGCCAGCTCTCAGGTGCTCCTAGGCTTAGCTTAGATCACATACATTGGTAACTCCAAAATTAATCCATTCACATTACTTAGTAACTCCAAAGGTGGTGGGAAAAAATCATTTTATTCATATTAAGAGTGTAACTCAGAAAACATAGTGATAATATAAGGATATTCTTTTGTATATTATCATTTTCAATAGTTACATATTTATATAAGGGAAGCTAACATAATCCTAATTTTTCAGTTGGTAAATTCTTCCACTGATTTTCAACAACTAATAAACTTTAAAGCCCATGATATGAAACATTAAAGGGGCTTGACATGAGCCATAAAGTCTTTAAAATTGAAAAATAACAAAAGCTACAAAAACTCAGTCCATCATGTATGCTCCTAAAGTTCTAATGCCCATTTGCTTGTCTTCAATGGTGTTGAAGTTTGTGTTAAACTTCTTTGACTGGCATGATAACCGATTGTGGAAGTTAACCTATGCAATGCTCAAAAACTAAACCATTAAGTCAGCACAAGTTAGCTTATTTTGACTAATTTCAAGAAATAAAGATTGTACACCTTTTCACAAAAAGAAAGCAATTACTTATCATAAATACAATTAATTAGTAGGGTGAGGATGGCTAAAAGATGTGAGGCTAAGTATTTAGTCCATTATATTAATGAGGTTATTTTTACCTCATCATTTCTTCCCCTTCCTAAGCCCAAGCAAGTCCTCCTACTCTTTGGTGTGCTTCCTGCCCTTCATTTCCCAAATTCTTATTCAAATCCTCATATTTAGCACTGAGATCATACAAATTATCTACCTTTGTATCTAGTTCCTCTGATTCCTTTAGAAATCCCTAATGAAAAGTGACCCTTTGTACCTATCTTTCAAAATTGTCATCACTCTGATCTGTATTGATATATGTTGCAGGGGGTGGTGAAAAAAGTAGAGGTGGTCTATCCCTCATGCCAATCTAGTTAACTTTTAATTGCTCAAGGATATCGATCAAGGCTACTGCCCTTCTGTGGGACCATTTAATATTAAGAGGTTAAATTACCTCTCTTTTCTTGAGATACATAGGAAGAGGGGTATACCTTTCTTCACATGCATGCCAAGCTCTCCCTATTAATTTTGGTCCTTGATCTTGAAAATGATTATGACACACTAAAGGTTATTATTATTCTTGCTTTGTACATTCTCTCTAAGTTGAACACCTAGAAATTGTGCCTTGAAATAGAAAGGCTTCCTATGGGGGTATCTCATTTGCAATCAAATAGTTTTCTTTGCATGGGTATACTCCCTTGACTTATCCTGCTAGTGAATCTGATTATGCATTGTAGATAGGAATGATCTCAACTAAACTTCTCCCACAAAGAAATTAACATAAAAATCTATATATTCTTCCAAGAGAAAATTATGGACAAAGAATTCACATAATAAATCTTGTTCATCGGGAGTTGACTCAACAAATATCTTAACAAGTTCTTTATCATCAGGGTCATATGGATGGCTATGGTGAATTCTAAGTAACTTCCATCTTAGGAGTAGTTCATTGAGAAACATAGAATACAACCTAGATGATCTTCTACAAGCCAACAATAACTCATGGATTTCACAAGTATCATATTTAGCTCTATATGCTTTGTGAAATGATTCTTTTAATAGTACTAACTCCTTTTTCAACCTATTATTTTCAAATTTTACATCCCTTAAGAAGTGCATCTCTCCATCCATTTCATCAATAATGGAGGGATACCTACTTGGAACCATTCTAAAACAGTTTATTCAATTTGTGTTCCCTTGGATTTCATTATTGGCTTAGTGTCACTTTCCTGCAAGTCCTGCTCTAACTCCACAATTCTACTCATAGAAGCATTAAGTTCAACTTCCTACCTATTTATTTCTTCTTCAAAAGCATTAAAAATTCTCATAAAATTATTTCTCAAACCTTGGATGTGCTTGTATTTCTTAGACAGATCAACCATATGTTGCTTCATTTGTTGATTCCATTGTTATATTTGATACTACAACTACTCAATGACCCTATCTTTATGCTCCATCTGCATTGTCAATTTTGCACTCTTGATCCCTTTAACTTACAATTGTAGCATGTGCCTCAATTTCTTCTTGTTGGGTGATTTGTTCTTCATTACTCTATAACCAAAGTTTTAATTCAGCAATTTTTGTTTCCAATTTTTCCAATTCTTCTCCTTTCTGACCAAATTTTGCATCCCCTGTGCTAACAAAAAAAGGTAGGTTGGGGATTTCCATGTCAGCATGAGGTGCATTTTCCTCGGTACTAGGTAAATTTTCAATTTTGTCACAGGTTCATCTTCAATCTCTACAGAATGTGGCAACTGTACTTTTCCCTCTTCATGTTCCCTTGGAGATGGCATTCTCTTCTCTTCAACCCTGGGGGATTGATCAACTTGTTTTTCCATTTCACTTATTTCCTCATCACCAGGCTGATTTTCAGTTTCCAATATTCTTGTTCAAGTCCTAGGATTTTTCTTTTTAGAGGTACTTCCTATGTCATAGGGCACATTTTCATTGGACTATATAGACAACCTCTTTCTTCTCCATAGAGGAGGGGTTGTTTGGAAGGTAACTTTAGTCTTCCTCTTCCTCTTGCGAGGAGGCTCTTCTTCTTCTTCTCTAGAATGCACAATTTCCACATCCCTTGACTATCTTGGGGTTTCTAACACATTCGACAAAGGTTCTGGTGCATCACCGCTAGGAGCCATTGAAGTCTATTGGGATTTAGGAGCACCTAAGGCCTCAGAGGAGGGTTCTTCTAAAGATTGTTCTCTTTGTTTAGAGGACTCGCCCTCCTCAAGTGGTCTTTCAAACTCTACTTTTTCAATTTTTTGCAAAAAATTATGCCACTTCTTTTTTAGATTTTTAAGAAAATGGTACTTGCATATCAATTGTATAAGGTTGTGGTGTTTAAGTGGCCATGTCTCAACTTTATATTTTTCCATCATGGTGGTAATTGAATGACATAAAAAATGTTGGTAAATTAACCCTAAGAGAAGGGTCTTTAGTGCCATGGTGCAAATGAATATGCAGACGGAAAGGAGGTCCTACTGTGGTTATTTTTCCTTCACATGTAAAGTATTTTATTATCCAAGCTATGCCAGTTCTCTAGGGTTTTGGGATAGATATTCTATGAAAACCTTTGTTCTATCCCTTGGTATTTATGGTGATTATAGGTTGAGGCTCCCCCTCCCTATGAAAAAATTCTACCATTGTTTGATAGGTAATATTCGTAGTTTCTTTCAAATCAATGCCTCTATTCTGAAGACCAGAAAGATGAGCAATAATTTTTGAACTAACCCAAAAATGCTTACCATGCACCATAGTCTGTTTGTCTGCAAAATTCTCTACGAATTTTCTTACCAGCTACTCGGTATATCCCTCAAACTTTTTCATAAATTCCAACCACCCAACTTTTTGAAATAGGCCTACAACATTACTCAATGCCAAAAATTGAGTTGTTGAGGTTGGTTCAGAATTTTTCTTGGCTCCTCCCATTTTACCTTCCCTTGCCGCTGTGCTAAATTTTGTGGAAACTCTATAATATTCACCTTGTTTCAATTAGTTGTATTGTAGATGAAAAGGGACATAATTTTGATATAACCAATGGAAGAGGAATTAATCACCTTACTTGAGTCCTTACTGAGTAATCATGAAAATTCTACATGGGAAATTACGCAACCATTGTCATACTTCTAGCAATCATGCGATGGTACAATTTTCAAAATTGAGAGGGAATGGTTCATACCAATTAATTAATCTCTATTCAGAATAATTACTAACTTTAAGTAAAGATATTTGTACACACCTTATGTCTTGTCATTAAATAAAACATCACTCACCTTTTTTTGATATAATATGATAGTTACATGATTTGGCGAGGGTGGTGGCATATAATTATGACATGGATGGAATGGTTTAAATGATGGAAAAAATTATTATGACAAAAGGGTTTTCATAATAATTTCATTTATTATGAAAAGATTTGATATGATATGGTGAGATGACAATTAGGGAGTGGATCTCGAGGTGGTAGCTAAATTAAATGTTGGGCATGCGTAGAACTTAGGAAAAATCAAAATTCTGAGAAAGGAAAGAGTTTACAAAAATTTGGGGCATTGTCAAAAATGCAGCCTGGGTGGAAGAAGAAAAAGTTTCAGAGCATTGTTGAGAGATGTCATCAAAATGTAGCAACAAAATTGAACATTCTGGAGCATTGTCGAAAGATGCAGCCAAAGTAGCAACCAAAAATTTCTGGAGCATCGTCGAAAGATGCAGCTAGATCAGCAAACAAAAATTCCTAGAGCAACCGAACAAGTTTCGAAACATCGCTGAAAGATGCCGCCAAAAGGAAGAAACAACATGATTCTAAAGCATTGCTATAAGATGCATCTAGAAGAAGGAACAACATAATTCTAGAGCATCGCTAGAAGATGTAGCTAGAAAAAGGAAGAAGAATGTGACATTTTGGTCTTTGACTTCTTGAAGCATTGTTGAGTGATGCATCAAAATGTAGGATCAAAACGAGGAATGAAACAAGTCAATTGTACAAGTTCTAGAGCATAGCAACAAGTTCTGGAGCATTGCAACAACCAAGCCAACAAGTTTTGGAGCATCGAAGCAGGGTGCGCTAGAATTTTTGTTTACCAAAGAAATGAAGTCCTACAAAATATAGACAAAATTTAGCGAAATCCAAATGATGAAGTTGATGAAGAATTTGAAAGAAACATTCTGAAATGAAGTAAATTCGCACACACACAATTTTTTTTTTGTGGGCATTTATTATAGGCAAAACTATATTGACTCTGCCATAGCAGAGTCAATGCACTGGATTTCTCCCTACATTTCTACCATTTTTGTAAATTCCTCTCTATTAACAGGCATATGGTAGACACATAATTGGTGTCCATTAACTAGCAAAGTTCGGGTATCACCATCAATGGGTTTCAGCTGAACTGAACCATTTGCAAATACCTCAAAAATTTCATATGGTCTAAGCCAATGCATTTTGAGTTTTCCCTAGTGATCCTTGTATCTAGAATCGAACAATAATGTCCAATCTCCATTATGGAATTCTCTCTCCTTGATATGTTTATCATTCCAGACCTTGCATTGTTGTTGTACCAACTCTATTTGATGGACGACATCCAAACAGAGTTCATCCAATTCACTAAGTTGTAAAACTATCTCTATCTAGGCTTGTTTAAGATCTATACCCAACTCCATGGTTGTCCTAAGGGTTTGGAGTTCAAATTCAATGGGTAAGAGATGTTTCTTCCCAAAAACTAACTCCTATGGACTATACCCAGTAGTTGATCTCCAGGTGGTGCTATAAGCCCAAAAGGCTTCAGGTAGTTTCTGAGCCCAGTCTTTCCTTCTTGATGAAACTATTTTTGTTACCTATGTTTTCCAATTCCCTATTAGTGACTTCGACCTATCCGTTTTCCTAAGGGTGGTAGGGTGAGGAATTCTTGTGGCTCACCTAAAAATGATATGTGAAGGCTAACAGAACTTTAGACATAAACCGGGGGCCCTGATCTGTGACAATTTTCCTAGGAGCTCTGAATCTAAGGAAAATTTTGTTGTAAAGGAAATCAACTACTTGTTCCTCCCTAGCAACGCGTAGGGCTTGCATTTCTTCCCACTTAGTCAGGTAGTCGATATAGACCAAAATGTACTTTTTTCCCTATGAAGGAGGGTCTATAGGGTTGATAAAATCCAATCCCCATTTTTCAAATGGTTCAAGGACTACCTAAGGCTACAAGGGCATTTCATTAGATGTATTTGGTCCTACCCTTTGACATTCATCACATTTGTAAACATATTTCTTGATATCTTTATGCATAGAAGGCCAGTAGTATCTTGTTCCCAAAATCTTCTTGGGTTGTCCTTTTAGCATAATAAATCCCTCCATAAGGATCATCGTGACAGGCTCTAAGGATACTATAGGTCTCATCTTCCCTAACACAATGTCATAGAACCCTATCAGGTCCACATCTAAATAGGATCCCATTAATCCATTTGAAGGGGGAACTTTGTCTAACAAGACGTTTCTTTTGTTTTGATGAAAAATGTAGTGGTTCTTCTATAGTGGCCAAGTAGTTTGTAATATCAGAAAACCAAGAGGTTTTAGTAGAGATGGAAAACAAATTTTCATCTAGGAACTCATCCTATACTAGAGCACAATCACCATCATGTTTAATTCGGGATAAGAAATCTATGACTACATTGGACTTCCCTAGTTTTTCAATAATTGTTGTGTTGAATTCCTGAAGAAGAAGCAACCACCTAATTATCCTTGAATTTACTATAGGTTTATTCATAAGGTACTTGATGGTTGAGTGATCTATATACACTGTGACTTTGATTTAATGTCAAAATTTCTTAATTGCATGAACTACAACCAAGAATTCCTTCTCCGTTGTGGTATAATTCCTTTCTGTTGGAGTCAAATTCTTACTAATGAAATATATGGCATAAATTCCCCCATTCTCATCTTCTTGTCCTAATACTATTCCAATGGAATCATCAGATGCATCAACATAGATATGGAACGAAAGGTTCCAATTAGGTCCACAAAGGACAAGAGTAGAGATGAGTTTCTCCTTGATGATTTCAAATGATTACTAACACTTAGGTGTCCAGATGAACTCTACATTCTTCTGAAGAAGGGAAAACATAGGGGTTGTGATTTTGCTAAATTTTTCTATGAATCTTCGATAGTATCCAACATGCCCTAAGAAACTTCTGACATCGGTTTGGGTTTTGGGGGTCTCAAGTTGTTGTATTACTTCAATTTTCTTAGGATCAACCTTAATCCTTTCAACTGAAAGATGGTGTCCTAGAACTATTCCTTGTTGTACCATTATTAGACATTTCTCGTGGCTTAGGGACAAACGATGATCTTCACATCACTTCAACACCTTATCTATATTTTGGAGAGCCTCATCAAAGGTTGAACCATATACAGTGAATTTGTCCATATAAAATTCTATGCACCCATTCACTAACTCAACAAATATAGCCAGGATAGCTCTCTAGAATGTTGTAGGAGCATTACATAGCCCAAAAGGCCGATATAAAAATGTCCACAAGGCGGGGTAAATTCATCTTATCTTTGGTCTGTTGCTACCTATATCTGATTGTAACCACTAAATCCATCCAGAAATGAAAAATATTTCCTCCCAGCCAAGTTATCCAACACCTAGTCTACAAATGGTAGAGGAAAATAATCTTTGTGTGTTGCTTTATTAAGTTCCCTATAGTCTACGGACACTCTCCACTTTCCATTTTTCTTTGGAACCACAACCAAAGGTGACACCCATTTACTTTTATTGAAACCTTTGACAACCATGTTAAAGAAAAACACTGTTTTTAGCTGGACTAAGGAAGCAAAGAATAGCTTTCAAGCTATCAAGGAAGCTTTAGCAGCAGCTCCTGCTTTAATGAACCCAGATTTCAGCAAAGACTTTATCTTGTATGCCTATGGGGGTAGTGAAGTGATATCTGCTATGCTAGTCTAGCAAAGTTCAAAAGGATTGGAACAGCCAATCGCTTTTTTCAGCAAAGGATTGGCAGAGTATGAACAAAGGTATAGTTTTGTTGAAAAACATGTCCTTGCTGTTGTCAAAAGTCTTAAAAAATTTAGACATTTGTTATCACACAATAAAACTCATTTAAGGGTAGCTCATTTGAGTGTCAAAGAATTTTTGCTCGGCAAGGATTTGAATGAGAAAAGAGCAAGTTGGATAACCAGAGTCATGGAATATGACGTGACCATTGAAGTTACCAAGCTAGTGAGGGGTAAAGGACTTTGTGAACAGCTGAGTTGTGAAGGAATTTTAGATGCAAAACAATTTGAAACAACTTTAGTACTTCGTTTGGCTGATAATGATGGCATGACAACAAGCTGGTTAAAGGATATGGTCCATTTCCTCAAGACAATTCAATGCCCACTCGACTTGGATAAGGAAAAACATAGGTACTATAGGCTGCAATCTATTCCATATGTGCTGATCAATGATATTTTATATCGCAAAGATCATAATGGTGTACTTCTCAGGTGTGTTGATTCAGATCAGATTGGAGAGATATTACATGAATTTCATGGTGGGAATTCAGGAGGCCACTTCTCTCCAAGGACTACTGCATTCAAGATTATGCGGGCTGGCTACTATTGGCCCAATGTTTTCAAAGACAGCCATGCATATGTTAGAAAGTGCGTAAAGTGTGCTCTGTTTGCAGGGAAAGAAAGGCTTGCAGCTTTACCTCTACAGCCTATTAAGACTGAACAGCCATTCGTAAGGTGGGGAGTTGATTTTATAGGTCCTATTAATCCTCCATCTAGTGCTGGACACAAGTGGATAATCACGGCAACTGATTATTTCACTCGCTAGTCAGAAGCAGCAGCGTTAAAGGATGCCAATGAGACTACTGTTATGAATTTTTATGATGATATTATTCATAGATTTGGAATCCCTGATTCTATTATCTCTGATAATGCACTTGCTTTCATTGGTCTATGGGTAACTGAGTGGGCGCTCAAGCATGGAATTTACCTCAGCAATAGTTCTAACTATTACCCACAAGGCAACAGATTAGCAAAATCCACAAACAAGAATTTGATTAGAATATTGAAGAGGAATCTGCAGGAGAATCAGTGTGAGTGGCATTCTAAACTGAAGGTAGCCCTATGGCCCTATGGGTTGACTGAATCATGCCTAAGAAAATCATTGACAATTCACCTTACATGATAGTCTATGGTAAAGAGGCCAAGTTATCTATTTCAACCAAGTTGCCAGCTCTTGACCTTGCTAGTCAGCTAGTTTTGTTTGAAGAAGGAGATCCTATGCAAGTACGTTATGCTCAGTTGATGGAATTGGAGGAAAAAAGATCAAAAGCAATGCAAGCAATGGAATATCAGAAAATGCAAGTAAAGAGGAGCTTTGACAAAAGAGCGAGAGCAAGGGATTTCAATGTGGGTGATGTTGTTCTTAAGTGGGATGAACTTAAAAGCAGGCCGGGTAAGCACACGAAATTTGATTCTTTTTGGGGAGGCCCATTTGTTATCTCAGAATGTAAGGAACATAACGCTTATCAATTATCAACTATGGAAGGAGATATACTACCAATACCAGTCAATGGTATTCACCTCAAATGATGTTTTGAGGTATGATCAATTAGCCTTGCTTTGTATATATTAGGTTAGGTTTCATGCTTATAATAAATGCATCTGCATATTCGTTTTGGTTTTCCCTAAGTGTTATCCAAGCACATCTGTTTGTTTTTCTTTCCTAGGTAGTTTTTCCTATTTTCCTTAGGTCCTAAGATGCGTATTTTTAGACTCTGTGCCCAATACATTATAGGCAACTGGTCAAACGTTTAGCAGGAAAACATCTAGCAGAAGTCGCCAGAAATGTTACCCACTTTTTACTTACAGCTCAGGTCAAGTCAAGTTTATTGGTTTAGTTTCAACATTGTTGGGGAAACTGAAAAGCAAAGGTAGAACTGGATGAAGTTCATTGTTTTTAGGTACATAAATTTTCATATTTTGTTGATTGAGTGTTCATCGATCATCATTGAGACCATCTTACATGTGAATCATAGTTTATTGTGCAAATGTTTAAAACAGAAAATTGAAAAGATTTGCATAGTAATGCCTTTATTCATTCTGTAAAAAATGTTGAATTCCACACAAGGCGTGGAAGTAACTTTTTCTGATTTTTACAATAAAAAAAGAATGCATAAAAAATTGTATGCTATACAACTGAAAATAACAGAAACACAGGGTAGGAGGTGATTCGTCATTGCCTGGAATGACGAATCGTTAACAGTTGAGGTTTCCAGTCGAGACGTCAGCTCTAGCTCCATTTTCAGTTTCAGCTTCCATTCCAACTCCAAAAGCATCTACAAGGAAGATAAAAGATGACGCTAGAGATAATCTCTAAGCAATAACGGATCAATCCTATCATATATCTACGCTACCAACAGAAATATAGCGTACAGTCGATCAGGCATCCATCAGATAACTGCAAAAAGGTCAAGAGAAGAAAGAATGTAATTCAATGGAAGCTTTTAGCTTCTTTTATTTTGCTAACATGTTTGTTTTAGTGTGCAGAAACAGATTCATCGTGTTCGAGATAATTTATCAGATATGTGGAATAAAACGGGCTCCCACAAGGGTTGAACTCGGCATATCAAAAAGGACATATTCACAATTTTCATATGAAGCACATGAATATTGATAACAGATATTTAAAAGCAGCATATTGCACTCATCTTTCATTTTTTGTTCAACTCTACTTTGTTTTTGAAGAGAAACAGAGTATTCAAGTACATGACAGATTTGCAATAATTTAATTTTCTATGAGTTCTTCAACAGAAAGCAGCAATTTCTATTTTAAGTCAGCATCTAAGAATAATGGAAGATGCAATATAAGTTATCTTTTATCAAACAAGCATGTAAAACAATGTGATTATGCTGTGATAATTCTATGGAAGTAAAACAGTTGTAGTTCTTCAAAAAATAGAATTTACAAATGAAAGGATACAGCCAAGACCAAAAGATGAGGACTCTCAAAAAAAGGAATACAGCTTTCAGCCTCAAAGCCCAACTCTTGTCTTAAAGGAGCAGTCATATGTTACTGATCATGCTAAATAACAGCCAAACAGCTATGGTGATACAGTGACTATCAAACATTAAAGGAGCAATTACATTATGCTTTCATTTAATAAACAGCAGAAGAAAATTGCGTAAGTCTTATCCTTCTTTTTTATTTGCAAGTAACTCTAGAACAGTGGAAGCACAAGAACGTCAAGGAGACAAGTTATATACTGCTAAGAATAGAGAAAAGAGGACACCATGCACAGGCAGATTATTAAGATCAATCTTGCAGGAGATAAATTCAGTATAAAGAGAGTCGTTCTATTCAAGTACAAAGATGCATAAAGAGACATTCATGGTAATGAAATTTTTTTCCAAAAGAAGATAGCTATGGAGACACAGTATCAGATCAAAGCAAAAGAGACAGTGAAATAGTGAAAAGTATTTCCAAGTAATTGTACTGGAACAACAATTCCAATATATTTAAAATAGTTATAAGCATGTTGTAGCTTTGGTCAAATGAATCAACAATACATAAATTTTCTGTCATCTCCTACTTTTGATCATGCATATCAAGTACTCGTTTTCAACTCAAAGACACCATTGTGTTCATACAAAGAACTAAGAATGATAAGTCTCTTGATCAAGTTTATGCATAGCAGTATGGTGGACAGCAATGATAACCATTTGAAGGATTCTTTAGTCAAAAACAACAGAGTGATAGCATGACATTGATCTTAAGCTTACAAGGCATGCATATTCATGAAAGTCACGAAGTGTACTGAAACAGGTTTATGTTTTCATGAATAAATAGTTCAGATTTAAATCCATCAGCACAGGAAAATTAAAAAAAAAGAGCTACAGCAGTGAAGATTAAAGAGAATATGAACTTGAAAGTGAATGATATTCAGCACAGAAGGCAAGACAACTATTTTTCACTTCTTTGCAGGGAAGAGAAGAAAAGAAAAAAAATTGTACAAGACAATGCATCAATGCTTTGGTAAAAAAAAGTGAAAGTGTGCCATTTGAAAAGCTTGCTTTTAGAACAGGAAAATCAACAAATGAAATGCCCAGATTTTAAGAAAAACGTGGCTGTAGAATACAGAAAATTGAAAGTATTTTATCTGTTATGAGTTCAAGTGAAACGTTTTTGCAAAGATCAAAAGAAAATGATCATGGCGCAGCCTGAAAGGTAAGGTATTTCAGAAAAATGAAGGAAAAGAGACCAGATTCAAATTTTATAAGCAAAGCTTGTTCTTTGTTTCCAAAAAATTACTTCATCAACTTTCAATGGCGGCTTCAAGAAATGAAGAAAAGCTTTCAAAAATTCGTCAAAAGCTAAAAACCAGATTTTTATCGTAAGATACCTATTAAAATCTTCATTTATTTGAATTTGAGGAAGTCTCCAGCAAGTTCGTGGCTTAGAGATGATCAATGGCGGCCAAAAAATGCAGATTCTTGACAAAGTCCGCACAAAAACTCACAGAGAAGTCTTCAAGCATCACTCGGAACAGAAAAACGCACCTCAATGCTCCACATTTTTTAGAAAAAATGCCATATGCTGTTCCAGTTCGACCAAAAAAAAGACCAAATCCGAATTCTCATTGCCAAAAATACAGAGAACAAAGTAACTTGTGGCTAGGGTTTCAGCATGGCGGCGCCCAAAATGGAGAGGCTTTCAAAATAAAATGCAAATGAAATGCCTTGGTCTTATTTTAGGGTTCGAACCCTAGAAAGTTTGACCTTTCTTGCCTTTGCATTTAGCTTCTTTCATTCCTTAAGCCATTTTTCTCTAAGGCTTTTAAAATGCAAAATATAATGCTTAGGGAAAATCAAATGTTAAGTCTCTTTTAATTTTGCATTTTTAAATCAAAATGTAATCTTTGTTAAAAATGGTTAATAAATCATTTTTAATAAATGATTTTATCAAAATGCAAAGTGAGTGCTTAGTTTATTTTAATTCCTGCATTTTTAAGCAAATTGTAAAATCTTTATTAAAATGATTTGTTAATCATTTTTAATAAATGATATTATTCAAATGCAGAATTTAAATTAACCTTGCTAGGTAGTATTCCAACTTGCATTTTTTAAAATTTGTAAAACTTTATTTTTAAAAGTGATAAATTATAAATCACTTTTAAAAAATAAATGTTATTAATGCAAGTTGAAGATATTTGATGTATTCTTTTAAAGACCTAGTCAAGTGGAGCCTTTAGTGGAGCATTAAATCTTGGAGATGTGGCAAACTGTCAGTGTCAAGTGGAGGTTTTGGGTTGTTGGATTCAGGGGAGGAGTTTTTGACTGATGGGACACCTTTTTGGGAGTCTTTTGAGTCCTATTTATGAGGATTTTTGTTCCTATCCGGGTCTGGGGAGACTTTTTCCTGTTTTGGGTAAGTTATTGATATGTTTGAGAGCCTTCTTTTAGGGATTTTTTACCAAATCCGACCCCTTATCCAAGGTGGGGCCCTTTTTCTAGGGTTAGGGTGGAGAGTTTGAGCTTATTTATTCTCTTCCTCATTTTCTTTTTAAGGATGCAAAATTCTGGAGTGGAAGAGACTTTGTACTTTCTGGAGGACATGGTGCTATTTTGTTCCAAGCTTTGTATCAGACTTTGGAGTATGCATTTCCAGGGCCTTTGAGAGCCTTTATACAACATCTTTGATCTATTTTTGGTGTCATATTTGTATGCAGATTGGTGATTGATCTTTCTTTTCTGTGTTTCTTATCTGAAACCTTTTAAGTTTGTCTCATTTTGGCATCTTTGTGACTAGGAATCCTCTTCACAGGTTAAGGGTTGTATTAATTTCTTGATGTATTTACTGTGATTAGCATCCTTTAAGTATTATTCTGATTTCAGATCTTCCTTTGAAATATTTATGTGTTGAGGGTTTTACCAGTTATTGCATCATTATTAATGGTTGTGGGTTCATTCTGTGCTAAGGAAAGTGATTTTGGTGTATCACCCATTAATTAGTTTCAATCCTTAAGTTCTTTTTATCTCTTTTCTTCCCCTTTTCCTCTTAAGACTTCAGGTTTGAAGAGCAAAAATAGATGTTTATTTAACAGGAACCGGCCTAGAATTCGGAGGTCTCATTTTCAATATTACATATTCCACATGTAGAATTTGAGTCCCATGTTATGCCAGATTGTTGAGCTTGAAAATCTCAGTAGGGTGCAAATTTGGTGCATAACAGTTTTGGCACACCCGGTGGGATAGAAGAAGTCATAATTTTTTATCAGTTCTTGCTGTTTTGATATGCTACAGCAGGTTTATAGCTTTAAAGAAGCTCAGTTTCAGCATATTTGGCGACTTCGTTGTCAAGGAAAGTGACCAATGCAAAAGTTTATA
>VDFB02130355.1:0-18027 GCA_007258455.2 Sequoia sempervirens | reverse complement strand
AGGAGAGTGTCCTTTTACAATAGGCCAATCTAAAGGCCAAATATGAGCATCAACTAAGAATGCAACACAACCAACACAAAACGATATTTCGCTGATACAAGATACAGTCACAAGAGATATCGCTCCACCTTGAAGAACACACACTTGACAATAATCAATTTGAATCAATAACTTCACCTTCTTTACTTGGACTGAACTCGTATGTATGTGATATGAACTAAATTCTAATGAATGAGTCACAATGAAATAATCAAATGAATATATATACAATATGAAGAGGCGTGTCACTCGGAATCATATCAGGTTGGCCTCAAAAGAATTATATCTTTTACTAATTTTAATAAGTTAGCCACCTCAAAGTCGTGCCTCTGTATTAAATTTGCATATCTTTATTAAATGCATCTTTTATCAAAGGGAATGACTTCATTAAGACGCATATAAAAATTAAATAGACAACGGCTATATTTAATTATTATAGACTAGGCTGGAAGGTATTCGCCTGAAGCTGCCACGATCTTCAACAATAATCTAGGGTTTCATCTTATAAAGCTATAACAATATTATATGCATTTAGAACATCTTAGACACCTCCCTTGAAGCATTCAACAAATGAAAAATAACTACCAGCACAAAGTGAGATGCCTCATTTCCTAATATGAGGACAAAATAATAAATCAAAATATTAGGATGCAAGGTTGACCCACCTTTCCCAATACTTGGCTAAGTTTATAATCTATTGAGGAGTGTCCCAGATCCCAGTTGACAACAATTGTGCTTAGTGCTTACTACTAATGCAAGGAATACCTATTCATTTTTTCTATATTGTAATATGCCTAATGACTCCTCATGCCAAGTTAAATTGTGGGAATTGATTTTTATGCCCTCCCTAACTAGAAATACCATGAGGGGTTTAAATCCCATTTTAGACAAAAAATATTCTTATACTGATCACTAGTTCACTTGGACCAACTAACGAGATGGTGAACTAAGGGAAATTTAGTTGTATTGATAGATTAAAACTTAGTTATTTCTCTTTCCATTTTCCCCACTCCGCAAAACACCCTTATTTAAGTAGATTCTATTAAACCTATCTCACATATCACCTCCCAATTCTTTAAACTAAATTCAAACTTCTTATTCCTCATACCTAATAATCTATCCTTCAAGCTCAACACTTCCCACCTCAATCAAATTGATCACCTTGCTTCCCTAATATCTCTTTGGTTGATGTTCCTAGACCTCATCAAAATGGTAAGTGGATACAATTGTGGAATGATGCGATTAAATCTATTGCACTACCTTACTATGATCATACAATAAGAATATGGCTAGAAAGAGATCTACAATGGAAAAAAATATGGATCCAAATAGAAAAAAAAAACATGTTTTGGCTTTAGCACTTACTAATAACTTTTCTACAATGAGTGATTTCTTTCATTGAAATAAAACTTAGAGGATTTGAAGTTAATTGTGGTAGAGGATCTCAATTAAGAGATAGGCTACATTGGATGAAAGGATATAAGGGATACAAATTATTTTTTAGTTATCTCAAACATATTTACATTCTCGAGAGTGGATAATATCTATCGTTGATCAAGAGAGGTAGTTCCATGAAAAATCTAATGATATTAAATACATTTTCCTCTAACATTACAAATAATTTTTAATTGATCTAGTTGAAGGAGATCCGCATCCAGATATAGTGAAAAAGTATGGGCACCAACAATTATATGTTTTTTAACACTTTCTATTTTAAATGTATGGATTTGGATTAGTAGAACTATTAATAACAAGTATGCAATGAAGTCAAGCTGGCTAGATTTGATTCTTAATAAAATTAGTTTTAGCAGTTCAATTTACCGATTTTATACAGTCTAAGTTTTAAATAGTTTGATGATGACTTTTGCCATATATAAATATATTAATTTCTAATTATTTTTCTTTCTATAATTTTTGATATTTCTTGTCTATATAATTGAGAACAATTGTTCATGTACAATATTAAAATTCAGCTCCTCCATATTTAGTTTTATGTATCTTCCATTAAATTCATCCTCTTTACTTAGATTCTTACATGATCTTGAAATATTCTGGTATGAATTCTTAATTTTTTGTTATATCTTAGTAGATAAATTTGGGTTCAATGAGGAAATAGGAACTTTTTTGTTTTGTCTTACAAACCTATTTTGAGACCATTTATGTAGCTTATATAAATATTTTTTATCTCAATTATTTTTCCAATAAATTTTTATACTAATCTTTTGTATTCTTATTCTTTCTTTCATCCTTTCATTTTAATTTTGAACCATTTAAAGATGCTATGTTAGAGATTATAGTTGTCTTCCAATTCTTTTTAAATTGTTAATGGTATGAAAATATTATTGATGAGTAGAAGAATTATTACAAGTTCTATTTTATATTTGTATTCCCTTTATTTAGATATATTATTTACCAAAGTCTCATTGCTGTTTTAGGTGTACTGTATATATATATATAACATGGAAAATGCAGATCATGTTCCTACATATAGATTCATGAGCACAAGGTGCAAACCCGAGGATATATATAGGGTGAAAATGAAGAAACTCTATAATGAATTAAAATTTGAAGATTCATTAGCACAGGGTGCAAGGCCAGGGATGTATAAGTGAACCATGCGTGTTAATATTTATAGTCTAAGAAAAACTATAAAACTTGAGAGGACTAGTGCATATTTCCCCTGAATTAGAGAGTGGTGTATTCTTTCCATTATTGGAAGAGAGTACATGGTGATTCCCCTTAAATAAATACATACAATGCGTTAATATGAAAGAAATGTCCAAAGCCACTTGTTTTCCATTTTTTATCCAAAATATGCGTAAGTTAGAGGATGCAGGCCACTAGATATTGTTGATCATACTGGCCTCATTGATCTGTAGATTTCTCGAAGCCATAGTCTATTAAAATGACAGATTCATTTGTATTTTGTTTTACTTGGTTATGTTGGGTCATTTGGAGCCTCAAGTTAACCATGGACATTCCACCATATATTGGTTAGAAGTAGTAGAGAGAAGTTCCGGTAAGAACACCTATCATTAGAGTGTTTAGGGTAATTGTTGGTGACAGGTCTCTTGCTCTCACCCAAGCTCTAGCCCCCATAGTAGATGAGGTTGTCATTGCTTCCCAAAAGGAAGCAATTGAAACTGTAGGTGACATTGTGGCTACCACCACTAGGTTATTTGATGATCATGTAGGTCAGTATTTGATGTCTAGAAATTCTTGATCCACACCATTTTCAGCACAATGGACAACTATGGATCCTTTTACAGTGGTTAGCATCCCTACTCCTACACAGCTTGATGCACTTATAGGAGATATGGCATGGATGACTCAGCATTGTTTTGTTGAGGACCTGTTCGAGGAATATGCCCACATTGCATCAGACAATGGGATCAGTATAGAGCATGTTAGAGAGAATTTGAGATGCAGAGGTCGTTCAGTTCCAGGATCCCATCACTCTCAGCCGAGCACTAGTGCGCACCAGATCCACCTATTGTTCATACGGTAGCTGCACAAACTATGGGTTTTACTGATATGTTGATTGGTTCTAGTTCATCATCACCGATGCCATCTCACCTTCATAGACCTATACATTAATCATTTATGGCACGACATGGGATAGATCAGATAGATGCATATGTTGATTCGTCACTTGATCATTTGGTGGAATGGTGGAGGTGACTATTTCAGAGCACTTAGGTCATCCGATATCAGATGATGTGCATGTATGTGTGCATGCGCATGTTTCAATTATTTTTTCATTATTATTATTATTATTTTAACTAGATATTCATGCAAGTTGATATATATGTGTATATATATTGTTACAGGTGGACATACCTCATATCACTCCTAGCCCTGGTCCAGATCGTGTGCATGATCGATGTGACTCTATAGATGAATATGTTGTTAGTGGACAAGTGAGTTTTACTTTTATATAATCAAATGTGTATATGTACATGCAATATATTTATGTATGCATAGATCTAGATTGATATTTAAAAATACAAGTTCATTTAAAAATAACTTTCATAAAATTTATTTAATATAAATTATATGTATTTAACACATCTTGTACACAATTTTTTTATTTGGGGGCTCGTACATCAGCTCCGGGCAAAGTCGTTCATTAGGATATATTTTCTTTGTCTAGAATTAGACCCATTCATATTAGGCCATACAAATTTATCGATTTTTTACCATGTATTTGATTATATGATGATCTTTAATAGTATTTGATGATATTTGATGATCTCTAACACATTTTAACTTATTTGTTGATCTTTAGTATTCGACATTGATGATCTTTAATTTACATTTTTCTTTTTGCAGTATGTACATATATTCTTTTTTCTTATATGATATATACATACATTTTTTTTTCCTCTTTACAACATAATATGTGTTATGTTTATGTATTGAATCCTTTACGTAACATGTATATGTTTTCTTATAAACATGTTTGTACACATAATATATGTATGCATTTACTTTAAATATTCAATATACATACATGTTTTCTTATTTTATGATCTCTTACAACTTACATTTCCTTATATTCAATATACATTTGATCTCTAGTATAATTTTAGGGAAATCAATGCCACTTTATAATTAAGTTCATTCATGTTGATCTGTCAAATATTTTTTAAAATAACTTAAGCAACAAGACAAGTGGAATTGAGAATAGTCTCAATCTTTTTTGAAAAAATAAGCAGAATTCAATTCAAATATAATTAAGAAAATTCAATTCAGAAATTATATCAAAACTATTATCACGTTTTTTGACAAGTAACTTTCACGGCCAATTCAAATATAATTAAGAAAAATTTAATTTAATTATACCTCTGTATACATTTTTTTGATAACTAACTTGAAATTTCAATTCAAATATAATTAAGAGAATTCCATTCAAATGATATCAAGCTATTATCGTTTTGACACTTCTTGAAATTCAATTCAAATATAATTAAGAAAATTTAATTCAAATTATACCTCTATTATACATTTTTGACAACTAACTTGAAATTCAATTCAAATATAATTAAGAAAATTCAATTCAAATTATATTGAGCTATTATACGTTTTTGACAACTAACTTGAAATTCAATTCAAATATAATTTTTATATTCAATATAGTTTAAAGAAATAACATGAATGAACATCATCAGTGGATGTTATTGCGTTGGTTTACATATAGGTCCACTACTTAAGCCCAAATTATAGCTACTAGTTTTCTACCGTGGACACATTTTTGCAGTCCTAGACTATTACAAAAGCAGTATTACAAAAAATAAAAAAATAGAATTAAACAAAAGTGCTATTATATTTCTTTTCCTTTTTGATGCCATTTCTCACAGGATTGTAGGTCTCACTATGTTCCAGCCATTGTTGAATCTAGTTGTTGTTTTCTGTTTTTCCCTCCTCCAACAATTTTTGAAATTTCTCCTTTGCTACCTGGGTGATGATGGAAACCTGCACATAAACAAAGTGTAGAGTGAGTTTTCTATAAAACTCAGTAAGATCTCTTCTACAGCCCTGATAGATTTCTTTATTCCTTACCTTCCAGATAAACCATACTATTTCAGTTGATAGAATTAACCAGAATAAATTACTAGTTTTTCCAAAACCATTAAATTTTCCCATTATAATTTCTAATTTTCTTTGTTCTCTAGTTTTCCTAGCTTTTAACAGGTAAATCTTAAAGATATTCCATATTTATTTGGCAAAAAAACAATAAAAAAAAAAATGCATTACAAAATCAGATTTTTTACAGATATTATAGACAAGTGGATTCATGCTAGAGTCCACATTTGGTAATATTTGCATCAAAAGAAACCATCTAAATGCTGCCTTCTTGGGCTCGAAGGTGTTGTTCCAATTATGCCTGAAGATGAGTTTTCATTCTTCATCATTTAATTTTATCCTCCACTTTTGATTTAATCCTTCTGCAAGTTCTGAATTGTTATTCAAAAGACCATAGATCTCTTTTGCTTTTAAACCTGCAATGCTATTATTTTCCAGCCAATCAATATCATGTACATTATTTTTCCTACCATTTATGCTAGCAATGGGGATTACCACATTTTTTTTAATGGTTTCAAAGGTTCTTTTCTAAGATTGTGGCAAGTCAAACTCAATTCTCAGGGTATCCCAACATTTCAGTCTACCCTCTATCAGGATTTGGTCAAAGCAAGAAAGACCTTTTTTATTCCAGGCTTTAGCAGAACATCCCTATAGTAAAGCTAGTGGCTTGTCCTTGTGGAATGCATTCCACCATATGGATCTTTCCAAGAAGATCTTATTGATATTAATGTCAACTTGACACTTCTCAATAATTTTATCTTTAGAGGATTCCAAAGCTTTCCACAAGCTTTTAAACACCTTGGATCTAGCAGGGGCTGTTACAAACTTTCCAAAGACCAAGTCACAAAGAGGAAGGTGCTTCAAAGTTTTGGATTTTTTAGGTGTAGCCATCTTAATATTGTTTCTAACCAAGAATTTCCAAGGCTCATCACCTGTGAGAGCCTTACAGATCCACTTTGCAGCTAGGGCTAAGCCTTGTTGTTTTAAGTTCTTGAGTCCTAGGCCCCCTAGCTGCTTGTCCATACAACAAATTTCCAACTTTATTGCATGCATTTTCTTATTTCCTTTTCCATTAGACCATAAGAGTTGTCTGATTTTCTTTTGGATTTCCTCAACTTGATAGCTATTGAAAAGCCAAACCGAGGAGTAGTAAATGTTATAAGAGGCTAGGATTTTTTGGCATACTTGTGCCCTTCCTGCCAGTGAAAGGTACCTATTATTCCAATTGTTTAAAATTTTCTCAATTTTTCCTTTCACCCACTCCCACATGTCTCTCAAGTTGGGGCTAACTGCAAAGGGGATCCCCAGGTATCTTACTATTTTATTTGGTCCCCCCCATTGCAGGCCCAACCTTTCAAACCAAGGGGGTTGATTTTCCTCCCATCTAAGCATGATAGACTTGGCTCTTGATATCCTAGAACCAACAACCTTTTCCAAGAATTCAATTTTTCCCATGAGATGACTCACATTCTCTTCTTCCAACTTTACGATAAGGGCTCTATCGTCTGCAAACTGGAGGTTTATTAACTCCTCTTTATTTGGAAGGATAAGGCCATTTACTTTGGGGGTTAAATAGTTATCTCTAAGGATAAATTCCAGATCATCAGCAACTATCACAAATAATGTAGGGGCTAGGGGGCAACCTTGTCTTATAGATCTCTGCAACTCAAACTCCTCCGTCAAGCAAAAATTTATCTCTATTTGCGCATTGGCATCTTTCATAAGAGTTTCAATCATTTTATAGAGCTTATTTGGAAACCCAAAAGCTTCAAGGACCATCATTATGAATGGCCACTCAATCCTATCATAAGCCTTTTCAAAGTCCACAAGGAGAATTCCCATGTTTTGCCCAGACATTCTGGCCCATTCCATTGCCTCCCAACTTGTTAGGAGGTTCTCAAGGATGTATCTCCCTTTGATAAAGCCTGTTTGTGTGTAGTTAATTATCTTTGGAAGCAGACTTGCCAACCTTAGTGCTATAGCCTTTGCAAAAAATTTGTAGGAGACATTCAACAAAGTTATGGGTCTCCAATTTTTAACAAGTACCTTGTCTCCCTCTTTAGGGATTAGTTTTATAATACCTTTATTAATTTTGCTGCCTAGAGAGCCCACCTTAGTTGCTTCTGTGTATACATTGAGGAGTTCCTCACTCACCCAATCTATGTTCTTTTTATAGAATTCAATGGGGATTCCATCCACCCCCGAGGCCTTATCATTGTTTAGTGCCAAGATTGCTGCCTTAACCTCATCCAGGGAGAGGTGCCTATCTAGTAGCCTAGCATCTTGTTCAGACAACTTCTTAGGAATTAGTTTCCTACAATCATCTCTTGCCTTTTGACTTTGCATGTTATTTCCTTCTGAGGTAAAAAGATCTTTGTAGAATTGGAGAAAGCTATTTTGGATAACCTCAGGATCTTTGCTCAGGCTGTCATTATGCCAAATCACATTAACCTTCTCTTTAGCTTCTTTGGTTTTTAGGCATTTAAAGAAGAATTTTGAACCTCTATCCCCTTGAGAGGCCCAAATTAGCCTTGCCGGAGTTTTGAGGCCTTGGTCCTTTAACAACTGAATTTTCCTCAACTCCCCCTTCACAGAAACTAGCACCTTATTTAGGCTAGTATTTTTTGGGTCATCTTGCAGGGAAATTTCAACCACTAGGAGGTTCTCATGTAGTAAGCCCTCTTTTTTCCTTAGATCCTTTGCCTTCTTTTGTCTGATTGTTTGGAATATTTTCTTCCAGGCTTCCACATTGGTATTCCATCTTTCAATGTATGAAAGCCCCTTGTGCACCCATTTTTTAATCTATTTAACTATAAAAATGGCGTCACAACAATCCTCATTCTCCAACAGCTTTGTATTCAGTAAGAAGTTTGCCACTTTTTTCATAGTGGTAGGTTGGTCCTTTTCCAGTGTTATTTTTACTGAGATAGGGTGGTGGTCTGAGAGGGTCCAAGGAGTCACTTTGACCCTGGTATTGGATTCATCCACTATGTCAAACTGAAACTCTTCCTTATTTGCATAGAATCTATCTAGTTTGCTATATATTCTTCTCTCTCCCTTTTGGAAGTTGCACCATGTGAACCATATACTTTTTTTTTCCTTTCTTAGACCTTCTATGGGGTCAAAGAGCTGGAGTTTATTTTTCATTTATACCAGAAGAATTTCTTGTTGCCTTTCCAGCCCATATCACTCCCAGCAGCCTTATCCCCAGTGCTTTCTATCATATTGAAGTCTCCTCCAATAATCCAGGGGACCTCTTGTAGTCTGCTAAGCCAATCCCGTAACATACACCTCTTCCTATAGCCATTCGAGGTGTACACTAAGCATATACCAAATTTAAGGTTATCTTTCTCAATCAATATCCACATAGCTCTATTACAAGGAGATAGGCCCTGATTAGTAACCCATTTGGCCCACTTATTTGCAACTAGGATTGCAGTACCTCCTATCCCTTTTTCATGCTTCATAGCAAAATGGATTGAATCTTTCCAAATAAAGTTTAGGCTTGTCTCAAGCTGGAAGCCTACTGCTTTGAGTTCTTGCATCATAACAATGTCCTTCTGCTTCACTTGGTTTAAGAATCTCCTTACATTATACTTCCTATCTAGGGAATCAAGTCCCTTAATGTTCCATGACAAGCAATTAAGAGTCATTTGATTCCTTTGTTTGGGGCCCATCATCCGAGCTCCTAAAGGAGTCAAAGCACTTAGGGAGGGTTGTCTTTCCCAGCTTACTTTTTTGGTAGGGGATTGAATCCTCCTTCTGCTTCTTTCTCGTTCCCCTCCTTTTTTGTTCAAGCATCTTACTCACCAGTTTTCCTCCTTCTTCCTCTTCTTTCAAACCTTCCTCTAGTTGGGGTTGATGAGCCAAGTTTTTGGCACATTTTGATTATACTTTTATAAACACTTTGTTGTTTTTATTATGCTAAAACAAACATTCAGTCTATTTATGGGATAGGATATAGACCTTTTTATGACTTAAATATGATGAGTATATTGTGATAAGAAGTCCCATGATTATTACCTTTAATGTTTTATTAGTCTGATAAATACTTTATGGATTTTTTGTGATCATAAACCTTCCTGCAGCCTCCACTACCAAAACTTCCTACAGCCATATCTAAAACAATGTTTTCCTTAGTTTAATACATAATGAATGAATGAATAAAGTAATGGATTGTCTTAAAGGATGAACGTGTTGAGCTAACCTTCTTCCTCAGGAAAAGATGGTGAGATATTTTGCAGGTACCACGATTGAAGTAAGGGAATTCAATTTCCACTTGAAGAATTGAAGACCAAACCCATAAAGACTAGTTCAACAGCAAAAGATGAGGAGACAATTTCAACTCATCCCCCATGTAGGGAGAGTGTTCCAGAAATCTAGGCTAGGCGTCTTGGTGTTGCATGAATCTAGGGTGATGGCGCTTTAAGACTGCTAAACCAATTTGACTCAGTTCTTGCATTGTCATTCACCTCTTTACTTAAGTTAGTTAAATGTAATAAATGCCTCTTGTTTTATAAGGGAAGGTTGGTTAGTAGTTAGGATTAGTTTTCAATAAATAGCTCATTCTCCTTCAAAGAAGGGGCTGGCTAAGAAAATCACTATTGTAATACACTTTCAGTCTTAGAAATTTAGCCAAGAGATTGTGCCATGTACTTGTTTACATTGAATCAATAAAGCTTATGAAGTTTTTCACCTAATCTGTTGTCTACTTTTGGCACTACCTAAGGGGGCCCACTTAGAGAACTGTCCATACTTTTATTCTGCAAGTTAGAATAGCTGCATTTCCTTTCATAGAAGTTAATGTGACTGTTCCTGCAGCTGGCAAGAAACATAGAGCTGTCAACTATTCCTATAGCCACTAGGAGCATAATAGGTTATCTTTCGAGTTTTTCATTTCCAAAGAAAAGTTGAACAGTAAAGTTGTTTTTAGTACATAAATTCTAGTATAAGGCATTTTAGGAATCATGCATGTCTGGAAAGGTGATTAGTGTATATCTTGTGCTGTCCCATTTCAAGTTTCCATCCCTGGGTTGATAATTAAATAAGGTTCTTTAGTAGGTCATGACTGCCAGTTGTGATGTTCAATCCCTGAGTAGAGGAATTCATGTTCCTAGTTATTGAGCTAATTAAAGAACACTACAGGGGTGTGGTAGCACATCCCCCCTGGCTACACTTCCCCATTATGCCTTCCTCATTAGCTTGGGTTGCAACATCCCCTTCTGGATTCAAGTTGTTTAAATAGTCTTGGAAAAATTATAGGGTGTCTTGGCTTAAAGGCTTGAAATCTCAGAGGTCAAAGGCCCCCTTTTGTTTATCCAGTTCATAGCTTTTAATTTCAATTATCCTACTGCTACTATGGGTGGAAATGCCCTCTTTGTTCATGACCTTACAAGGGGAGGTATTTTCCTCTCCTCATCCTGTCATCAACAAAGGGGGGTGATCCCCATCCATAATAGGAGTAAAAGAAGTTTTACCAGGTTCAGAATCTTTATAGGCTACCCGAGGGGTAGGGACCAGCATTAGACTTTTATAATCTACACCTTGACAATTTGTTATCTTATCATTCCTTGGGTCAACCTCCATATTAGAGGTCTTTGTAAGAATTGGATTCTTTTTTAGGGTTTGAGCCTGCTTTTCTTTAGTATTACGACTATGCTCCCTTAGGTTCCTCATTATCTTTTTAATTTTTCCTATCTACTCTCTCATTTGCTACATGACTATTTCTTGTGCGCTTAGCTTGCCCCCAAGGGAGAGGTGGACACCCCTTCTTTGGTTGTCCTCGAGCATAGTTTTGATTGGGGGATTGATCCCACTCACTAATGGGTTTGAATCTAAATCTTTCCTATCTTCATTTCTTTTATTTTTAGTCTTTGGCATCCCTTGAGTTGGGGAATTTCTGACGATCACCAATTGTTCTTCATTGACTAACATCAGATTAGAAGGGTTATCCACCCTCAAATCTTGGGGTGGGACTTGAGTAGTTTCCATAAGTATCTCTGCCCCCCTAGGTTTAGGGTTTTTAGATTCTTGACTAGATTCTAGGTTTGAGCCCACTCCCAACTCATTAGCAACAGGGAATGGTTTCTTATTATGGTTAGTATCTTTCACTTTAGCCCTCCCCACAAGGTTATTTCTTAGGATCAGACATTTTTTCCTTTTATGCCTTCTTTTTTGCAAAGGAACAATGCGTTGGCACCTCCCAAGATTTCTATCTTACAGTTTAGAATTGCATTTTCTGTTTCTAGTTCAATTTCATCGAGGATTTCCATGCCAGGGGTGATAGATAATAAGGCACGAACGTCCATATGAAGGAGAGTGTTATTTGTTTCCTCAACCCTAATGGTTCTTCCATAATGTGAGAGGAGTTGCGGGATAACCCTCCAAAGTATAGGGGAAACATTCTTAATGTTTATCCATCTTGGGTAAGATAAGGCTAAGACTTCCTCATTTAAGACATTCGGTGACCAGGTAACCGCCTGAAACATAGCATTTCCAACTGACCAATATTCCTTGTCGATGGCCTTTTTTTGCATTTCTTTATCTCTAAAAAATATCAGAATAAGCCCTTTTTGAATTAATCTACAGAATGAGTGTTGAATTCCCATTTTTTAATTCCAGACATTCATTAGCTAGTCATCAAAAAAAATTCTTGAGGGAGTTTTATTACAATCTAAGGCAGTGAAGAAAATTGCAGTATTTTTTAAGTTTTTTCTCCTCATTATCAAGAACCTTTGCCATTTCCTCATTTGGGATAAAGGAATCTACCCTAGGGTTTGTGGAAGACACCTTACCTCCTCTTGGCTTTGAGATTTGAGTGCCATCTGCCCTACCGTCGCTGACCATGATGAAGGAAGCCGTCACAAGCACATTGCTCCTTTCATTGCCAGTAACAACATCCTTGAACGACTTGGCACCGTTAACCATTTTTGACCCCTCGCCTTCTATGGAATTTTGTAGACCATCAGGGGGTTTTTCAGTCTCTAGCCCACCCTCACCCATTGATGGCACCTGATTCATGCTAGGAGGCATTCCTCTGCTATAGATTTACCAGAAAAAAATAGCATCCGAAAGTAAAATACAGTTTTCCTCTTGCTGTGAACAATAAAAACAAGTACATTGAATGAAACCTAAATAGGCTATAGAAAGAGATCGTATGGAAAGGAAAATTACTTCCTTAATGCCTTAGAGCCATTTAGAGTCTGGCCCTCGAACACAGAGCCTCCTCGGATGGAATTCCCGCCCTCGCCATCTTCTCCACAATACTAATCCCTCTTTGCAATAGTTTCATTCAAATATAATTAAGAAAAATTAATTCAAATTATACCTCTATTATACATTTTTGACAACTAACTTGAAATAAAATTCAAATATAATTAAGAAAATTCAGTTCAAATTATACCTCTAATATACATTTTTGACACTTTAACAAAATTCTACAATTACTAGATATGTTGTGCATACATATGAATTAAATAACAACAAACTCCACAATGAAATAACTTGTTTGTTTACTACTTGATTCATTTAAAGTAGGATCTAGTTATTCCATGTACACTAGAATAATGTATTTCCCATCCCATATGAATATAAATAGAAGCTTATTTTTCATTACTCTGGATATCAAATTGCAAGATTAATTCTCATTTATATCACTTGGAGCGCAGATTTTGGAGAAGATTTTTTTGCACATTTATCAAGGAGGCAAATATTGGAGCTCAAAAACTTTTCATTTTTATCAATCAAGGAAAAATTTGGAGGATAATTTAACTAAGTTGGTAGAGGACTTGTTTTGATTCATCTTTAAGTTGAAGAAGAAAATGGGACAACAAAGAAAAAGAAAAAATGTGTCTCAACGAAAATTGTCAAAAGAAGAAGAACAAAAGAGGCATGAGCAAAAATTGAATTTGTCATAGAAAGAAACAAGGTACATGCTTGTTTCTTCTCTCTCTCACTCTCAAGTGTGTGTTTAGGACTTTTACTTTGAAGGTTTTTAACCATCATTGCACTTGAATGACTATAAATACTTTTAAATGTACTCAAGTCATCTTGGTCCTTACAAGTTGCAATGTTTATATGATCCTTGACTCCAATTCCTTAAGCCAATTCTTTTTGTTTCAATATTTTTTTTTGTGTCTTTGGTTTTATTTTCATCCCTTGATGTTTCTCAAATTATTTTTATGTTTATGCTCTGGGATTCCTCAAAATTTTGGAGTGAATCAAATATAGATATTGGATCAAATGAATCCGTTGAAGAACACATGAACTTTGAAGTTAGGGAGGATACCCAAGTTCAAACAATGCTTGTTGGAGAGGGGTCAAGATCACTTCCTTCTACTGGTATGGATGAGCATATAAAACTAGCACAAACTTCTCTCACTTATAGCATCATGTTTTATCAGTTTGTTTGCTTACATACATAAACTTCACTTATATAACATCATCTCTCACTTTTGTTTGCAAAATATTTTGTGACACATGGGAAGGATCAACAAACGGGGAAGTTTTCATGCTCAAGTCGGAGGAGCTAAATCTAGACATTGGATCAAATGAATCTGCTCAAGAATGCATGGTCCTTGAAGATAGGGAGGAGGCACAAGTTCAAACAATGCATGTTGGAGAGGGGTCGGGATCACTTCCTCCTACTGGTATGGATGAGAATATAAAACTAGCTGAGCAGGTGGGAAAAAAAATTTCTCATAGAAATTTAGATCATTTACTTGAAATGGATATGGAGAAACTAACATATTATACCAACCATCCCTATAATAAGAGAAAGAGGTCAATGACTAAATCTGTAAATGGAATGATCAATCATCATTTCAATCATCTTGATACACTTGAAAAAACCTAATTGTTATCACGTTTACTTCTTCATGATGAGCTCAAAGAGTCATTACAATTGTTGGGTGTTCATTCAGAATCAAATAAGAAGAAACACATAGGATTACAAAAGGATATTGTTCAAAATGTTTAAAAGGGCTTAGATTCCATTGGGAAAGGATCTCAATCAGTGGATAAGGCCACTACAAGAAGGGTGATGTTGACATCTATTGTACATCAAGATATATCAAGAAAAAGAAAAAAAATTGCACTTTCAAGTGAAATTGGTTATAGTAGAACCACATTGATAAAATATGAGAACAAGAGAAAGTTTTTGGATGAGATTTTAGAAGAAATTTGGGAAATTATGTGTAGAGCTCCCATTAGACAGGTTGAAGATGTTGTTAGGAACTTGGTCTCCGGAGTTTTGGCATAGTCAGGACTCATCCATCATATATTACAGAGAGATTTTATGAGACCAAGTTGGACCTAGTATTTATGAAAATCATATCAAACATTAGCTAGACATAACACAATTTGAGATGTATATGAACTTTTGTAATGCATATCCTCATATAAAGATTGTCCAAACAATGTTTCAAAGGTCAAAACCATATTATGTGAAGATAAACAAGTTTTTTGAAACTTTATTTGTTATCATAATGGTGATCTCTACTATCAAGTGTTTCAAAAGATGAGAGAAGAAAGACGTGGGTTTCAAAATGCACCTCCTAAACAAGAAAGTTTGTTCATAAAGACTATATTATGTGATAATGAAAATGGACCTCAAATAAACTGCATAAAAGAAATTTGTGAGACTTATTGTGGAAATTTGGCTAAATTTCCTTCAAGAATGAGGTCACCCGACCCTAACAAAGACAATAAATTGCAAAAGGTAAGTATTATTTTTAGAGAGATTATTTGTTTCATTTTCTCATAGATTGTTATTTGGATTCTCTTTGATGTAATGATTCATTGATCAAGTGTGGTTTATTAGTTGTTCACATATTTTACTGAGCATAGGTACAAGTATGTAAAGTTGCAAAAAAAAATTGGGGAAGAATCCACAAGGTTGAACTATGTAGAAAAGGAGATTCCCATTGGAAAATTTATGGAAGATTTTAAAAAATTGATACAACCATACATACATCATTCCTTTTTTGCTAAGTGGCAAGCACAACAATTCCAAACATTGAGAGATACTTTCCCATGTGGAACAGTTCTATCAATAGTTGACTTTGCAGAAAATTACTCCTTTGAATGTCAAAAGGAGATTCAATCAGAGTATTACTTTTCAAAGCAGATCACTATTATGGTTCATGTGTGTTATTGACATGCACAATAAAAATTGGATGGTGTTGAGAGTACATATGAAGAACGAGCCATTAAGAAAGAATATCACTTTTATATTAGTGATGATAAAGAGCATAACACACTTTTTGTCCAACATTGCTTTACAATATTTTTTGAGAATTTGAGAAGTAGGGGTGTAAAGTTTGAAAATCATTTTGTATGGTTAAATGGATGTGTGGCACAATTCAAATATTCATGGACATTCTATGCACTTTGTAGATATAATAAAATCTACAAAATACCACATGTTTGGAGTTTTTTTGAGAGTGGGCATGGAAAGGGTGAGCATGATGGAGTAGGAGCTTGCATCAAACGAGCTTTAAGAAAGCATCAAATGAGTTATCCAGAAGATCGTCTAGACAATGCACATGATGTTATTGAATGGTGCAAGAAAAACTTTGGATCAAATGTGGTTGGCACATCTTCAAGAACAAACCGACACATTCCACATAGAGTGTTTTGGGAGATATCGGGTATGTATAAATTACATTAAATAAAAAAAATGAATTTATTTAAATTTAAAATATATATATATATATATATATATATACATATTTGTTCACTTTAGTTTTTTGTTGTACATATGTATCTAGGTGTGGATAGAAGATGGAGTACATGGATGCAAGAGGGTAGAAAAAACAAGATCTTTGCATTGTGTTAGGAGTTCAGATAGTCGCCATGGATGGATATTAGACACAAGGGATTACTCTTTTTTTTGCACTAAGTGCATTGAGGAAAACTCTGATTATGCATGCAACAATCAAGAACATGGATATGTTGGTAAATGGGATATAGTGCCACTAGTTGTTTTAGAAACATATGATGAAAACGGGGAAGAAAGATTTGAAGACATTCCTTTGATTTCAATTGATTATGACCATATTTCAGGATTTGTTAGAAAAGGTACACATGTGTAAGTTTTCAATAATTTAAATATTATATATATCTAGTTAATGATCTTTAGAGACATTTCTAATTTTTTTAGCATTTTTTTGTGTAAATTTGGTGTAAAAGAGATGTTTTTACAGTCATAGTAGAGACTGGAAACATTGAAGGTGTTAGATATTATTTATTGTGTTGCATAGAAGAGAGGAATAAGCTAACAGAACCTGAAACAAGTGATGGAATGTTATTTCCCATAGGTGAGCTTGAATTTAAATTTTTATATACATTGTATTCACATGTGCACATTACATTATAAACATTAAATATATATTGTACAAATCTTGAGCATGAAAATGTTGCACATGTTCATATGTCTTACCTTAGGTTCATGTTTACCATGCAGGTTCTGTTGCAGTGCAAGGAACATATCTAAAACAAGTCAAAGTTGTTCAACATGGGATTTATTTTGTTGACTATCAATCTAATAACAAGGTATATCAATATAGTCACTTAATAATTGCTACCACTCTACATCTTCATGTAGTTCCACATGCATGTGGCCGAAGAAAATGGAGACTAGATAGTGATGATCATCAAAAAAATTCTACATGTTATTGAAGAGAGGGCTGAACCAGAATCTTTGACTTAGATTATATCCATGGTTCTCAAGTTCACTTGTAACCCTATACATGTTCAAATGAGAACTTATAGTAACTTGTACATAGTTTTAAATCATTTTGTGTAAATTACAATTATATGTACATATTTGTTCCATGGAAAATTCATAAGTTCAAGAATCTTTGATAGCATCATCTCTCACCTTTTTTGGTTGCATGTAAACCCATACATATGCTTTCAATCCTTATTTGAAATGTACTGGATTTTTTTAAAATCATTTTGCCTAAATTACAATTATATACAACTTATATTTGTTTCATGGAATTATTAAGTTCAAGAATCTTATATACACTTATATACAACTTATATAATTTGTTCCATTGAAATACTCCATGGGAAACTATGTAAATTTTAAAATTAAGTATTATATAATTATAAAATTATTGTACACATTAATAAAACATAAATCAATGCAAATAAAAAAATTAACCCTAACCCTATAACCCTAAACCCTTGTACCCCCTACCCTCTATCTTTCTCCCACTCCCCCCCTCTCTCTCTTGAAAGTCTCTCCCTCCTACTGACTCTTCCTCTCTCTCCTCTACCCTTAACCCTTAAACCCTACCCTTTATCTCTCTCCCACTCCCCCCTCTCTCTCTCAAGTCTCTCCCTCCTACTCCCTCTCCCCCTCTCCCCTCTACCCTTAACCCTTAAACCCTAAAC
>VDFB02130354.1:0-22607 GCA_007258455.2 Sequoia sempervirens | reverse complement strand
CACATAGGGTTTCAAGAGATTGTAATGGTGGATTCTTTCCATAGTTTAGATAAATCTGTTTGAACATCTTTACCATTGTGATCAATTGTTATGCCACATAGGGTTTCAAGAGATTGTGATGATAAATCTGTTTTGTGTATCTTTACCATTTGTGATCAATCGTTATGCCACATAGGGTTTCGTGAAATTACAGTGATAAATCTGTTTTGTGAATCTTTATCATTATAATCAAGGGTTATGCCACATAGGGTTTCGTGAGATTGTGATGATAAATCTGTTTTGTGAAGTCTTTATTATTTTGATCAAGTGTTATGCCACATAGGGTTTCATAAGATTGTCATGGTAAATTCTTAAATCTGATTTTTGCCCAATAAACTTATTTAGGTTGAGATAATAGTCGCGCCACCTTGCCTTCAAGTAGAGAATTTGAATTCGTTTATCGTCAGATAGTCAAACCTTGCTCCGTTTCCTCATGCTCTGTTTTCCTGAGGAGATTGGATAGATTAAGTTTAGTTGTAGTTAGTGGATCTGCAAAACCAGAAGATACTCAGCTGCAACGTATAAGTTCTTTCAAGAAAGCTTTGTGCCTCTACAGCTGAAACAAAAAGACAGGACATAGTTTAGCTTATTTCCCTTTGCAAGTATTTTTGTCAAAGCACAACGAGGGAGCTTCCCCTCCTAATTGTAAACACTCATTAAGTAGTGTACATAAGAATTTGTTCATAACAACTTTACTCGAGGTGTTAGTTACGTAACAAAATGGCCCGAGAGGCCCATAAAAATGCGCCCAAGTTGAGCTAGGATGAATGAGTTTTTTTCTAAGGCGTGAAGAAAGGAAGCACCACCTAGCAAATGCGCCATCATGGAAAAGAGGTGAGAAAGTTTGGCCAAGGCAAGCAAAATGGAAGCTTGACCCCTAATATGCACCCACCAAGGAGGAGGAGGGTGGAAATTTGTTTAAGTGTTTGGAACTGGAAGCCACCTCATGGAAATGCGCCCAAACTTCAAGGAGGAGGTTTGAAATTTTTCTAAGTGTTGAAATGGAAGTTGGCCCCCTTGAATGCGCCCAAGCAAGGAGTGGAGGTGTTTAAATATTTTCTAAGTGTTTGAAATGGAAGTTGACCCCATGAAATGCACCCACCTTGTGAAGTTGAAGTAAAAATATTCTAAGGCATGGGAAAATTCCTCGAGATGGGTGAAAATGCGCCCAAGTTGGGTTGGTGAGCATAAAGTTTTCTACGGAACATGAAATTTTCAAGGCATCAAATGGAAGCTCAGGGGGTGAAATGCACCCAAGCTAAAGAAGAGGTGAGAAAATTATTCTAAGTGTTTGCTAATGGCAGGAGAAAAGCTCAAATGTACCCAAGCTAAAGAAGAGGTGAGAAAATTCTTCTAAGTGTTTGCTAATGGCAGGAGAAAAGCTCAAATGCACCCAAGCTAAAGAAGAGGTGAGAAAATTATTCTAAGTGTCAAAACAGGAGAAGCACGCCCAAAAGAGAAGAAGAAAAAAATGAACTTTAGTGGGAAATATTTTTCTAAGGTGGAAAATAAAAAAAATTAAATGAACCCCTTCGCATGTATACACATGAATATTACATTTTCCAAGGGGAAATTTTTTCTGGGTCTTGGACATTTTCCACAGAGAGATGATTTTGAAATTCTCCATGCCTTAATGGAGATTTTAAAGTGAAGATTTTAATTGGGCGCCTATTTGATGAAATTTCTAAGGGGAAATTTGTCTAAGGCATGGTGAATTTGAAGATGAAGAGGAATTCAAATATCAGGATGGTATGTGCCCTAGCACACAGATGTTGAAAAATTGTGAAGAAAACAAAGTTGTGCTAGAGAAAAATGATAAATACTATTAGATCCAGGAATCCATCAGACCTTGGCAGTCAAAACATGGATTGGGTAAGTGAAGAGATTCTATATCATGAGATGTTTTGATGCTCTTCTTTTTTGTTTTGCAGGATAAATGCCAGGACCAAAGTGGGAGGACTTGAAGTGATGGAGCAAATACTTCAGGACAATATTACAACTATGGAAGGAGATAAGGTTGCGTGTTTCAAGCTCCTCCATGATATCTCAATTGCGAAGGGAGATGTTAGAAGAAATGGCTAAGTGTTGGAATTTTTTCCTCAAAAATCCAATATGCACCTAACTCAGGAAGGCATGTGGCAAGGAAGAAATGATTGAGTCCAAGATAGGAAAATCTTCCAGATTCAGGAATGGAGAAATAATGAAGTCCCGGGCGTTGAAAATCATCCTCAGGAACTTTAGAGTTAAAAAAAAACGACGGAGGAAATCATCATCAAGCAGGAGAAAAAGTTGCAGTCTTGAAGTTTCAAATTAAAAACGTGCTTGCCATGTCAGTTCAGGGGGTTGGAGCTTTGTTGATTGGATTGATCAAATTTGCAATCAAAGAGAAGAACAATGCATGAGAATCTTTTAGAGGATGGTGGACATTAATTGCTCATTTATTACCCCACTCTTCTTGGTGGCAATTTTTAGGGTTAGGGTTTATGTGGCTTAATCTAAGCGCTTCATTGTAATTGAATTTGAGCCGTCCACTGGATTTGGCCAGCTATAAAAGGGGCACTCCCCGTCATTTGTAATTCATTAGATTAGGAGCATAAAATAGAGAGATAGCATAGTTTGATAGCATAGCTTAGATTGAAGAGGAAGGAAAGCTTTCTCATTGAATGCTTTGTAAGAAGTTGTTGTGAACACTCTCATAATAAATAGAGTTTTCATTGATGATGATTCCTTCTTTTGTTGTGAGTAGCTAGCGAGGCTTCTTCGTCCTTCCGAATCACTTAGCATTTTAAAGTAGCTTAAAGTAGAATAAATTTCATTTCATGCAAGAGGTTAGTAATTGTGGAATGTGGTGTTTCATTTGAGCAAACTTCGCTTATCCATACCACTAGTGGGCTCGCTGATAGTGGGTTTGCCTTGTGTGGTCGACTGGAACATTGTGTACTTAACTTCGATCATGATTTGTGTGTTGACATGCGTCGTTGTGATGGTGTCTTCGTGTTGAATTATGATCTGAATACCTATGGTTACTGTTACCCAATTTTCACCTACGGGCTCAATCAGTTGGGCAATCTATGTTTCAGAGGTTCATTAGGGCCAAATGGAGACATTTACATCAAGGGTTAGGTCCTTATCTGGTGCTACCTCACAGGGAAGTGTATTGGAAGCCTTGCCTCAGTCAGATTTGGCATAAAATCCATCAGAGAAGAAAGTCGGCAAGACCTTCCTGTTGTCTTGCCGACTAGCAGTGTAGTGCGTCCTATGTGGTTGATAAACCAGTCACCAAGACTTTCGGGTCGCCAAGAGTCTTCATGTATCTCTCCGCTTGTAAAGGGTCATTCTGACAGTTGTTCATCGGGGAGCTTTCGGCAGAAGGTCTCCCCGATATGAGATGAGCTCACCCAAAGATTTTGAGCTCGGCATGAGGTCCCGGCGACAAAAGGAGGTCTCGTCGAAATGTTTGAGCTCAAGGAGAGTGTTTTGTGTTCGCCATGAGGTCCTGTCGACAGACGAAAGTCATGCCGAAAGTTTGCGCTCTCGGCGGATTGAAATGAGTTCGATAAGAAGTCTCCCCAACATGCTAAAGTCCTGCCGATGATGAAGGGGTCTCGATATGTGTTTTGCCTTCGGCAGGAGGTCTCGCTGACAAAAAAGGGTCCTACCGACGTGAGGTCTCGACGAAAGGAGTGACATCGTGAAGAAAGGAGGGGCCTTGCTATGACGTCTCGGCGACCTTAACAGCTCTCAGCGAAAGCTTGTGCCTCCGCTAAGATGTCTCCCCGACCACAGGTGGTCTCGGCGAAAATAAATGTCAACGGGGGAAAGGAGGGACTTCGTTGTAACATCCCGGCGACTGGTATGATGTCTCCCCGACAGGAAAGAATGGTGCCTTCGGTATGAGTTGGTGGTCTCGCCAGGAGGTCTTCCCGACTTACCTGTGTCTCACCGAAAGAAATGTTGAGCTCGGGTAGATCGGATTGCGTTCGGGGTGACGTCAAGGAGCTCTTGCCGATATGGTTCGTAATGTTAAGCTCGGGGAGACTCCGAGAGGAGGTTTTACACTTCGTAGGATATGTCTTCCCGGCGGATGAGATCGGCGACATCTTGTAGGTGTACCAACTCACAAGAAGCTGCTGACTAAAGGAGCTCTTGCCGAATGTCACCCGGATGACTAGGCAATGAGATGGCGAACATCGTATGACTCTGAGCCATGTTGTCTGGCCGTCTCACCGATGCTATTCTGTGATATCGATATGACTTTTGTGGCTCGATATGAGCTCTTTCTGGCCATCATGTGTCTTGCCGAATGCTACTGCAAGGTCTAATCGCATCGGGGAGACACAATTGGTGTCTCATCGACATGCGATCCAGTTTGAACGACCTTTGTCCGCCTGAAGAATCTATGTGGCATCCGTTCGACCAATCAGAGGGAGCTACCGGCGAACCGTTGGCAGCTCGACCGATGCCAAGAAGATCAACAGGGTGAGGCGACGTGGATCGACTCTGAGTTTTGAAGCATTCAAAGTAGCCCAACAAGGGATTCAAAGGTGGACACAAGGACCAGAAGTGAATGCGGTAGCTGCAAAATATCTGAAGGCTTCTCCTGGGAACGACTCTTCACCGACATGGACAACAGGGACTCACTTGAATGCAGCATTAACTTCCTTCAAAAGATCTAAAGGGAGATTTTTCCTGAAGTCAGATATTTTTGTAAGCCCTAGGGTCCGATATCTTTGGTATATATGGCATTTTTGCCTTTTTTGTAATCAGTTCTTACTTGGTGCTTTTTTGCTTTTGTAACTTGTGGAGTTCTTTGCAGAAGAGAGGCTATGTTTTGTAACTCATGACAGGCATGTATATCAGTGTTTCACCATTGAAATCAATGAATATAAGTGCCTTACCTTTTTGATCCTTCTATTGGATTGTGTGTATTCATATAATTGATGAAACTGCTTGTGAAACTGTATGATTCCTTGTGGTTATGTCTTATTTCAGCACCTTTCTGTAGAGCAATATGTATTTTTGCAGGTTGTGAGATGTGTTCAAAATGCAGTATTCTCTAGCTGTGAAGTTATTTCTTCCTTCTAGGAGTGTAGCCATATGAACCTTTTCATGAAATGTTTATGCAGAAAACGTATGTGATTGAGTTGTGTACAACTAAGCTTTTGCCATTGATTGAAATTGTGTGTGTAAACTGTGTTATGTGTCTTCTTAGTAAATTTGGTGCATCACCATAGAAATAGCATTTTCATTAGTTTTTATGCTTTTTCCTTCTCCCTTTACCTCACAAAGATTAGTAGTTTAGGTGATAGCACAAAGGAAGCGGGCCTTCTCCGGAGGTTCATTTCAACTTTAGGTGACCCACAGCCTTGAAATGATCCCATGTTTCTCTAGAAAGCTCAGTTTCCATCACTTTGCATAGGGTGCATTTCTAGGTGATAACAGTTACTTCTTTGAAGATTGCACCAGTTTTGTGGAAGCTTTCTGAAGCAAGGCAAAGCAAAGCTTGGTTGAAGTCTGCGAGAATTGATCGCCATTTCCCACACCTTAGAATATATTAGAGCCTTCTTATCCCTGCAACCATTTCAATTCAGTACTTTCTGGTTAGTTTAGGAAACAAGAGTTTTATAGACAAACCTTTCGAGTATTCAAATTCCTTTCTCTGTTGTTGAACAATTATGTAAGTCCCCTTGAAATACCAGCAAATCACATCGAGCCAACTGAGACTATCCATTGCATGAAGGAACCTTGGAGTTGAATGCATGATCTTTTTAGCAATCTTAGCATGCAGGAGATTTTGTTCAAGAAAGGATAGAGTATCCATTGGGTAACTTTATTCTATGTTGGTGTGGGTCACAAAAAACACATCAACAGGTCCCTTCTTCACAAACTTAAGAATCCGATCCAGCTACTCTGGGTGGTCCTAGAGATATTCCAGTTGAGAAATCTGCACTTTAGTCTTCATCATGGAGCCCACAATAACAAAATTTTTTGAAGACGGATCTTGAGCAACTGCTTTAACGTTATCATGAGAAGGCTTAGAATTAGAAGTGAAAGCCACTTCTTTTCCTTTTTATTTTGATTTCAGTCTCTTTTCTTCTTCTTTTTGTGCCTTTAGATGTTGAGTTCATGTAAACACGTGTTGAAAATTTCTCAGGATTCACTGCAAGAGAATACTGAAGGGGATCTTCTTCTTCTTCAATAGTGGGTTCACTTTCAAAGTATCCTGTGGCAAAGTCGCCATTGAAGTTGTCCATCTGTGATAAGACAACATTCGAACTAGGTGTTGGTACAAAGTTTGAACTGGGTGCAGTTTCAGTGTATCCCATGATCTGATTCATTCTTAAGTTTTCAGGACATGTTGAGCCAGTATGTGCATCGATCTCATTGAAAGAAAAAAAATATTGTATTTTGTGTAGCTTTAGCTGTTTGTTTCGGTGGAGCTGGCAACTATGCCCTATAATTATTGTAAGGCTGAAATTTATTGCTTTTCGGCTTGCATGCCTACCTTTTGCTGCAAGATATTGTTCAATTTGTGTGTTTTGTGTCAAATGTATTCTGGTTGATCATTAAACTGTAAGCCTGTTATTGCTACAAATCTGCTATCCTATAAGTGTAATCATTGTTATTTGAAATTTGAGAAAAGGAAATCTTATACTTGCTTTGTTGCTTTGATCTATTGTCTCAGGTTTCCATTTTATGTGTTCTACTTATATGATCTTTATTTCAGTTGACATCGAAAAGTACAATGAGTCTTTAGGTGTGCGTTGGAAATGAGGGCGACCCAACTTGAAATCACTTAAAAGTGATTTAAGAGTGTATTAAATGCAACACAAGTTGTGCATTAGTTAAGGCGGGTTAAATGGCACGAAACTAGGAAAAGTGCACTAGAGTTAAAAATCACCGCCCATGCCCTCAAAATGGCTAAGTGTTGAGAAAAAGTGCACAAGCGCTAAAAATCAGCACTTGTGCACCAAGAAATGACTTTTGACTAAAGTGCATAAGCACTGAATTTTAGTGCTTTTGCACTTTTGGGACTTAGAAAATTCTTACATGTAAGAGCATTGTTTTTTGGAGCTCCTACACCTTTTATAATTTTGACTAAGTCTCAACATTGAGAGCTTGTGAAGATATTCGTTTCAAAGGTCTTCAATAAGCGAACACAGAGGGACACTCAAACGGATTGTTTGAGACTTTGGAACGCATTTCGAGGTGGATTGAAAATTGCCTCGTTTTGCATGGTTGAACATCACGAACCTATGAAAAAGATAAGTTTCGTAGGGGGGCTATCCGTGGATCGAGCGTTGCTAGATTCCATGATAACACTCTCAAAGCATATAGGATGCTTATCCTGCATCAAAACAGCACCAATACCCTCACCTGAGGCATCACACTCAAGCTCAAAGTGTCTAGCGAAATTTGGTACAACAAGAACTGGGCACAAACTCATAATCTGTTTGAACCTATTGAAACACTGTTGTGCCTGATCAGTCCAAACAAACACTCCTTTCTTCGTCAAGTCAATGAGAGGCACTACCTGCTGTGGGAACCCCTTGATGAAGCCTCTATAGAAACCACAAAGCCCCAAAAATCCCCTAAGCTGTGTAATATTTTTGGGTGGTGGCCAATCAACAATATCCCAAATCTTATTTGGATCAATTCGAACACCCTCTGCACTGATGATATGCCCAAGATACAATAACTTTGTCAAACCAAAAGCACATTTGGACTCCTTGGCGTACAAGGACTCCCTCTCTAGAATATCCAGCACTGTATCTAGATGAGCCAAATGCTCATCCCATGTCCTACTAAAAACCAAAATATCATCGAAGAATACCAAGACAAATCTCCTCAATTGATGTTGAAAGCATTATAACGGGACTCGCCAGGACTCGGCGAGTCCCAAGTCGAGTCACCTTGGTCGAGTCCTAGGGGCTCGGACTTGGACTTGGCTGAGTCCTACCAAGTCCTAGCTGGACTCGCCAAGTCTAGGTGAGTCTCGTCAACATGACTCGACAGGTAGGGTCTGAATAGTGCAAAATATTACATGAAATTTAAAGTTTAAACTTGTTTTTCTTTACTTATTGTGAATGCAAAATGATGTATGCCATGAAGGTTTGTATGGTTTTGGAAGTCTTAATTTGAGCTTGGTGGCGGGGGCTTTGCCCCTCAACCCTGACCTGTATTGCAAGTGCCTAGGGTGTTGCCCCGAGACCCTGCAAGGGGCGTTGCCCTTGACCCCACTAGGGCTACCCCACACCCCTTGACCCCACTAGGGGCACTGCCCCTTGACCTTGTTGGGGGTGCTACCCCCAGACCCCTACAAGGGGGTTGCCCCTTGACCCCACTGGGGGTACTGCCCCCAGACCCCTGCAAGGGGCGCTACCCCCAAACCCTTGTAATGGACGTTGCCCCTTGACCCCACTAGGGGTGCTACCCCCAAACCCCAACAAGGGGCACTACCCCTTGATCTCGCTGGGGACACTTCCCCCAAATCCCCTCGACCCCACTAGAGGCACTACGCCTAAACCCCCACAAAGGGTATTGCCCCTCAACCCCATTAGGGAAATTTCCCTAATACTTGAGATTATGGTTGTTGTATCATCCAGGACCTATCTTCGACACATTTGTAGGAAGGATGCATGCTCCTTTAACCCATAGACTTCTAGTTATTGTTTTGAATCTTTTGATATTTCATATTTGTTTGGAACATTTGATGTCATGGATTTCATATTCGATGAGTTTTGTATACATTTGAGTCTTTGACTATATATCTAAGTGTGCTATTTCCTTGAGCAGCTTAGCTACAATTTGTGTTTATACTTATATGATCGATGTATACTTGTGTTAGTGATGAGGACCTTGATTGGGTTGATCGGGTAGTTAGAGAGGCTGAGACTATAGCCATGGCAGTGGAGGAGGCTAAAGCACAAGCAAACAAATCCACAACTAATGTTGGTGAGGGTGGCATGGAGTCACAAGCAGAGACTATGGTTGCAGTTGCTACATCATCTAGGACCCACCTTAGATGCCTTTATAGGAAGGATGCAAACTCCTTTGAGCCATAGACTTGTAGTTATTGTTTTGATATTTCAAATTTGTTTGGAACATTTGATGTCATGGATTTCATATTCCATGAGTTTTGTATACATTTGACTATATTTATATATCTAAGTGTGTTATTTCCTTTAGCAACTTAGCTACAATTTGTGTACTTTATACTTATGTGATTGATGTATACTTGTGTATGTGATCAAATTTGCTTCTATTTAATGATGCTATTGTGTCTTTAAGGTTTATTCAGTAAAGGGTGCTTGAAACAAGTTTTAAATCCTTAAAAATCTCTAAATTTCTAGGTTTTTTTCATCTTGTCGAGTTTGCACTGAGTCCCCAGTCCCGAGTCAAGTCACCCTAGCCGAGTCCGAGCTGAGTCCGAGTCTCGTTACTATGGTTGAAAGACTATTCATTGTAGCCTGAAAAAGTAGCAGAAGTGTTGGTGAAGCCAAAGGGAATAACCAAGAACTCATAGTGTCCACAATGACGTCGTAAGGTTGTCTTCTCTACATCCTGCTCCCTAACCCAGATCTGGTGGTAACCAAATCTCAAATAAATCTTAGAGAAGAAGCACACTCCATGTAACTTGTCAATCGGATCATCAATACACATTATAGGATATCTATTTTTGATGGTCGTCTTGTTCAATGCATGGTAATCAATGCACATACGAAGGGTACCATCATTTTTCTTAACTAATACCACAAAAGATGCAAAAGGGCTCTTACTAGGCCGAATGTGACCCATATCAAGCAGCTCCTTTATAGTCTTCTCTATCTCATCCTTTAACCGCTTAGGATGCCTGTATGGTGTTATCATAACGGGTTTTACACCCTCCTCGAACTCTATGATGTGCTCTATGCCCCTGTCTGGAGGTCACTTGGTGATATGTTACTAAACACCTTTGTGTGTTTAGTCATCAAGTCCTATACATCTGGTGGATAACTTGTCTTTTGCTGCTCCAACCCTGTAGGAATCAAAAGACATTTTGTAGCCCATTCCACCTGGTCATGGAGGATCAACCTCTCCATCCTCCTAATTGATATCATCCAAAGAAAACCATCTGATATTTCCCTCAACACATGTTTTCTCCAATTTTCTTCAAATTTCATTTCCATTTTGTTCAAGTTGAGGGTAAATTGTAATGACCCTGCTCAGATCTGATTGAAAACTTATGATTTTTGGCCTTGGTAATTTTGTCAAACATTTTGCATATAAGGGTCATATGACTGATATAACATTTTAGTTTGTTATAATGACACCTTCCTTCACTTAGCATCAATAAGGATGCTTGCAAATGACTCTAAATTGTCTAAACAATGACCTAACATGAATGTGCAACTTATTTTGACAACATTCAATGCATATATATGATCTAAACATGAGAAATGATCACCTACAACCAACTGGTATTTTAACAAACAGTTGGTATGCAAACTAACAAACTAAATACAAATGATATTGAATTGCTCAAATGACACCAACAACTTATATCTCCTTAATTGCAATGAAATTTCTAATACAATGCTCATGAAATATGGCCAAGACTCTTGGCAATTACATTGATTACAAAATATGATAATGCTGGTATAATGCACACCTACAGCTGCAAATATAACTATGCTAAATGCAATGCTAGAAGATGATAGAAATGTGAAGAACCTGGCCTCAAGAAATGCCTTGGATGAAAGATGAAGTAGCAATCAAATTCCAAGCAAAATAAACTCCTCTTAGGCCCAATCGATGCTTTCACCCAGCCACCCCTGTTCTTGCTTGGCAATACTTTAGATAAATAAATGCAGCCTCTAAGCTCTTCGAATTTGTCCTTGAAATGATTGTCTCCGCGATAGCAATTGAATGCAACCATACCCAGAACAAAAGGACACCTCTAAGTGAAGATATGAACAAAAATATGTTTCCAATGATGCCCCAGCAGCAGTATATCAGACTTCTAAATAAATTGTAGATGCTGCAAATCACCTTCAAAATACATGAAACATCATCTCCATTCACTATAGAATCTAGTGCTGCAACCTTCTTAGAGAATCAATTCCAAATGAAGAAGATATAAGAAAAATCATGGCACTAATATGCAAACTAAGATGACTGTAATAATATATCAGAATTCTAGAAATAACTGAATGAATACAAATCAACCTCCTCAATGCAAATTCGTTGAAGACTATGAACTCCAAAATGTCTCCAAAGCAAACACCAATCAATATCATACAAAACTTGGCCAAAGGCCACAAAGTTTTAACCAATGAAGCACAAATGAAAGTTTGAAGTAACTTTCTCTCAGCTGCAATAATTCAAGTGATATTTCACACCCTCAAAATTGCTATCAATAGGAAGTTTTCGTTTCCTATGACAAGAACAATCTGCAGAAACCCTAGGGTCCACAATTGAAAACATCAAACATCAACAACAACATCAAATCTAGATGACGAGAATAATGTCTATTTATACTTTTTCCTCAAGAGGTCGGCCTCCTTCTAGAACTTTCCCAAGTCACCTTCTAGAAGGAATATTATTTTATTATTTTATTATTTTAATATTGCACTTTATAATAATATAAAATATAACCCAACTCCTAAAGTGCAATATAATATTATAACATAAAATAAGGTTTCCAAAATTAAAAACATCCATGGTGATAATAGGAAAACCTTCATATGACCAAGAAATAAGCCAACCAATCAACTGGGTATCTGCCAAACGACCCTCTGATCAAGCCCCATTAGCCTACGAGGATCAAAAATAGGCTAATTCCTCCAAACTCCAACGCTCATGAAAAAGGGGACATTACATAAATTCACCAATGGCATGAAGCCATTTCATGCCCAACACAATATCCATGTATCCCATACCAACTACATAAAAATTAGCCTTGAAGTCATAATCATTTAGGCACATGGGAAGATTAGAAATCTTGTTACACGTGAGTGTGTAACCATCAACCACTCCTAACTTTAATTCCTTAAAACTCTTCTGTTTGCAGTCCACACCTAGCCACCAATTTCTCATCATTGAAATTGTGCATGGCACCAATGCCCAATAAAGTAATCACCCATTGACCTGCTAAGACTCCTCGGATCCTAAAAGAACCCTCAGGATGAATGCTAGAAAGATGTACTGCGAGAGTCTTCTCTTCTAGCTCATTTTCTGACTCACCTGATTTATTTTCAGCCTCACCACCATTAGGATCAAATTGCCGATCAGAATTTTCTGAGTTAGAATCATCAGCATAAAACCACTTCATTTTGTTTTCTTTTGCCTTGGGCCTCGTAGGACAATTGTGATCTTGACTGTAAGGACCCTTGCACCAAAAATAGAGTTTCTTTCTCCTCAAATCGTTAAGAGTTTCTTGATCATTTTTAACTACGGATTTATTTTTCTGATTTTTTAGGAAAAAATCTGCTATCTTTGCTTGATGAGGAAGTGTTTTGAGGAAACTTGCTTCTAGAGGCTGCAAGTTCCATGTTACGAGCCTTTCTCATTGCTTCTTGTAAGGTGGGAGGGATAAATTCCTTGATCCAACCCCTCAATGGCTCAAGCAATCCCTCACTAAACAAAATGACCAATCTCCTCTTAGAAATGCTAGGCACCATCATTGACAAATGCTGAAATTCACCAATGTATGACTCCAAACTGCCCACCTATTTGAGCTGAGCTAGCTCTCTAAATATAGCTCTGGGTCTTTACGATTGAAGTGCTCAATGAGTCTATTTGTGAACTCATGGTAGGTAGTAATGAGATGGTGTTGTAAAGTAACCAAGCCATGATACCACCACTCGTGCACAAGTCCATCCAAGTGTAGTGTAACGAACTTAATCGCTTCATCCTCTAGCATGGGCCTCAAAGACAGGTAGTTGTCCAATTTTTGGACCCAAGATCTAGCAATGCATTTATCACTGCCATCAAAGTGTGGCAAAGTGATCTTTCTCACAGCTTGCTGAAAGTCATGTGTAACCTATGGAGCCTAGGGTTCCCTATGCTCTGTCCTGACTGCACCACCACCTCTAGGCCTCTTTTGATCCAAAAATTGATTTAGGGTCAACAACTCCCTAATCTCGGAAGGTACGGTCATATACTCCACACAATGACAAGTGATATCCCCTATAGTGAGTCCCTATGGCTCTGGTACCTGAACTTGTGGAGCCTAAGGCACCTCCCTAGGAGTGAAGGTAGGCCGGTTGGGTCTAAGAATGGACCCAACAGAGGATGTAGTCTGCTGAACTGCCACATTAGGTTGACCAAATCCCTGTGTACCACTCGTCTATCCCGGATAACCACACACATACATACAAGTTGTGTATATTGAAAACTTCATACTTGTGTATAAAAAATTCAACTGAAAGTACTTTTACTGTTTTAGACTCTACACAACTGAAAGTACTTTTATTCCCAATTTGATGAAATTATATATAATATAGCATTTGTATTTACAACCACGTTATAATAATCTTTGTGTCTGCTCTATCAACTTCAATTTTGCAAACCATAGAGCATGACCAATGCAAGGTGCCGAAAATCCTACATGATCCTACTTGATGAAGATCACACTCTCAAATCCCCTAGTATTTGGACAATCTGATGCGTATTGCTGTTTTAATGATAAAAAAACTGCTACAATGTGTTGTAAACTCTTGAGGCAGCCTTTGCAAAAAGACTTGTTGCTAAACTCACCTCTTGGGACAATTTACAAACTTCTATGAAATCCAGAACGAATAAGCATGCCTACTGTCATGTAGATACATTCATTCAGCTCCGCCAAGGAGTGTTATTATTGTGTAAAAACAAGTGTAATTGCTTCACTACTTTTCATAAAATGATGTGATGTTAAATATGGTAGAAACAATTGATATGCCAAATGAATTCTTTGTGACAATTGACCAAACAATGAAATGAAAACTTACTGTATTGTGCTTGAAATGTATCAATCACTTGAGCTGAAATAGGTGTGCTTCTGGGGTTTTAACTTGACCAAGAAAGGAGAAGTGCTCTGTTGTTGACCTTTTTCCATTTAAAAATTCAGTCTTGGGATACCATTTCCACATGAAACTGACTTAAACAAAATAGATGCACTCTCCATACATCTTAACCGTTTAAATTTGTTTCATAACTTCTAGGCTCACTCCTAATATTCTTTTTCCACTCAAACCTCAATACAACAATGAAAGCACACTCCTTCTAGATCTTTGTCACTTGGACACGTCTTGAACCTAGCAACCACACAGTTCTTTCATCTTTGTTGGTTAGAATTTGGTTAGAATACACAAAGCATTCTCCTTTTTGGCCTTTTGTCACTTCCACAAGGGATAGAAGACATGAGGTGCATTCTTGGCAATTTACCATGACTTGAAACAATTGTTTACACTTGTTGAGCACATTGTTTGACTCGTTACAATTTCAAAAATTTGACATAGCATCGATAGGCACATTCCTAGCATGTCCTTATCACTTAGAAAAACTTCACCTTCTCTATCCTTTCCCTCTAGGCATATTGTCCAATGAATTTTTCCATGGAAAATTCTCATCAAGTGTGGGTTCCAAGTGTCTGTACTAGTTTTCAAATCACTATGACATTTCACATTCACTTGCACAGATTTATGACTTGGAAAAATCTGCAATACCACAACCCTTGAAACAACTCAAGGAAAGACAAGAAACCAAGGCACAACTCCTTTGATCACTATCTTTAGTCTTCACTTTCTCAAAACTGACAAACTGACAACACAACCCTTAAAACAACCCTTACTAAAGACAAGATAGGCAACCAAGGCATAACTTTGATGTTCTATGTTTATATGCAACAAATTGATAGAAGAATGTTGGTGTGACAATTCGCACCTCTGGAGTATGAATTGGCCACAGACAACTATGCACAGTGCGTAATGACTGCTCTTCAAATTAGGAGGGGAAGCTCCCTCTTGATCTGATATGCGTGAAAAAAGTAATCTAACTCCTATCTTTTTTACTCAACTGGAAGAGGCACAAGGTTAAGGAAACCAAGAATGTTGCAGCTAAGGATTTTCTCTGGTTTTGCAGATCCTAACTACAACTAAACTAAATGCTTTAATCTATCAAATCTTCTCAAGAAAACAGAGCATGAAGAAAAAGAAGCAAAAATGGGTTTTACGATAATCTTTAAGTTAGGATTTCCAAGGAGATGACAACACCTATCCAAGGCATAGGCTGAAAGAAAGATTATTGGCACTACATCAAACAATAAGATCCACTTCTAAATTCCTAAGGAGATGACGACACCTATCTAAAGTGTAGATATGAAACGAAGCTTATTAAACACAACATGAAATAATAATTGGGAAAATAGATTATATATTGTAATGAACTGAACCAATTCTGACCCAAATTTTTTCAAACTTTGAAGATGATCACAACAGCACCAAAGTACCCGTTAGGGTTAGCTCAAATCATAACCAGCAATTAAAGGAAAAGACTCAACACCACAAATGTGCTTTCTGACCCAAGTAGGGCAAGTAGCAACCATCTAGCGGAGTAACAAAAAGTAAATACAATGCTGAAAGACTCAACACCACGGATGTGCTTTCCAACCCAAGTAGGGCAAGTAGCGACCATCTGGCGGAGTAACAAAAAGTAAATACAATGCTGAAAGAAAGCTCTACCACTTATTCAGCGGGAGCGAATACAATGTAAGAAGTGCAAAGCTTTAATTCCCTTCTTGGCAGAATACCATCCAAGAACTTTAAGTGTGTAGTTCATTCACCCATCTCTGGCGGTAAACTGTCCAAAGATTATTAGGTTTGCTACTGCTAAAACTAAGTAATTGCAGAATATAAAAATGACTGAAATAGTACTACTATTAATAGCCTTACAATGCACAATCTGCATATTACAAAGTGTTACAAACTGTTAAACCAAAGCAACCACTCAAAACCTAACCAATTCACTTGAAACTAGATGCAAACGAGAGCTAGAATGCTGACAATGAAAGCTTGACTGAGAAACTACCGACAAACTATGATATTATTTTTTTGGCACACTTCCCAAGACAGCCCAGAATGGTACGGCCAAGGAGAAGGGCGATTTTGAGAAGATAAAATCATACACTTAATAATAAAATTTGGAACTCACCAAAGAGGGGCTTCCCTAGGATGAGAAAGCCATATGTAAAGTGTAAAGTACCCAAAACCAACAAAAATTCATGCAAAGACTTATGAGCAGATTTCTACTTCAGCCAAACCCTAACCAGCAAATGCAAAACTAACAAAATCTTTGAAATCTTCAACCTTGATGCTCTGTCTACTTGTCTGGATGAGAAGCAGTCTCTGAAGCCTTAGCTAGGTGCTATCTTTCAAGCACGAAACCAAGAGAAATGGCTAGGAGGTATGCATCCCTCGAAGTAACTCTGAAAGTATTTCAGCAGCATAACAGTATGATAGAAAATAAGATAAGAAAATGAAGAGCAACTACCTCCTTATATAGACCCTTTGAGAGAACCTCAAGAAACCTCTAGAAGGTGCGCCCCACTTCAAGACCTTTTTAGGTTTTTGACTTTGACTTAGCTGCTCCTTCAAAAAGGCGTACCTTTTCTTTAGTGATAAAATCACTTTAAAATAAAACATATTCTTCTCCAAAGGTTGGCGTCCAATTTCTCTTAAGCAATTATTCACTTTAGAGATATTAAAATATTTCCCCATGAGATGACCACCCTCAAAGTCCCCCTTTTTAAAACAACTTAAAGTCCTATTACTAGGACAAGGGGTTATTTTATAAAATAAAACATTATTAACTTTAAATGACTTATATTCTCCAAAATGAACCCCTTAAGCCAAAAAAAAGAATTACCCAATGAACTGCTAGAAAAGGAAAGCTAGCTGAGCTGATGCTGACTTGACCACTGCTAAAAATAGAATTTACTAAAAATAGTAAATTCGGAAAGTTGCTCGGATCAAAGTGCATGCGACAACATTGCGAAGCTTTCTCAAAACCCAGAAAGAATCCGCAATCCAAAATCCCCGACTCCAAGCTGTAGCCGTCATAACTTACTAAAAATAGTAAGTCCGAAAAAGTTGCCCGGCGCAGTTGCAAGTCATACCTCTACGAAGCTCTCTAAAAACCCAGAAGGAATTCAGAATCCAAACAACCAAACTCCAACAAGCAAAACCCGAAATCTTCAAGAGAACCCATCAAACAGCCGAAAACCCTAATTCTGCCACTGACCAGCTGACAGCACACTGGGGATAGGCTACCAATCACTGAAAAGTGAAGTCCTAAAAACGGAGACATTACAGTCCGCCCTTCCCAAAATTGCTTGTCCTCAAGCAATACCACCATGACTCCAGAAAAGTTAAGACTGATCCATACCAAAACAAGTATGATCCCAGGTTCCCAAATCCATCTCAAGAAGGACCCACCATGCCGATGCTGCACCACTCTGATCACATCAGTGAAAACATCATGCCAATGCTGCACTAACCTTCCTTGTAACCCCAAAGTGTTATCATCCATGATACTCAAACTGAAAGATCTTAAAGGACTGAGATCAATATCATGCAATGCCTCAAGTCCAAGATGCCCAAAGCCAACAGTATCAACCATACCACTGTCAACCACAATTCTAAGCAAGAAGAAAGATAGGCTACTCAACTCAAAATCAATCTCCTCAGCATACCTCCACATGATAACAAACGAAGCCCTAATGGCAAAAGTGTCCTCTTCAAATCTTCTTGCAAAGAGGAAAACAATCCTTTGCAAGAGCTCAACAAATTCATACCCATGTCTCCACATGGAGCTACTATGCCTCATCTGAATTATACTGATACCACCATGAAGACTACATAAAACTCTCATAGTTCCAACCTCATGAATCTCAGAATGATGAATCAAAACAAGTGGTGGTTCGCTGTCCTGAACCAACAATGAGAGAGAACTATCAAAGTTAACATCACAAGCCTCCATAAGATGAACCCCGAGAATAGAATTGGTGTGAAGGAACAAATAGTCTCTGCTGTTCAAGGCTAAAGTCAGCGAAGAGCAATATGATTTTAGTACTTCACACAAGAAAAAACAGCAACACCAATGAAATTTCCAAGAGTGAGTGTATGAGATGAATATTGAGTTGCAAGATAAAGCCTCAAAAATGGTAGGAAAACCCACTAGAACAATCTCCAATTGAAAACTACCACCACGTTGGCAAGTAGTGAAGGACAATCTCTCCCAAACGAGAGTAACTCCACAAGTAAAGAGGCTGGTCTGCCTCCAACCAGCAAGCTCATGTCCCAAAATCTGCCCTTGTCTTGTCCAAGGATCAATGCCAAGAGCAACCAACTGTTCATCTTTCCAACCCATACTCAAAATTTCTCTCCAATCCATTTGTTGATGAACAAATGGGGCCATCAAGTGGTTGGTGAAGAGAAGGACAACTCCCAAAGGTCTGAAAATTTGATCACTAACCCACCAAAAATCCCTCTTTCCACAAGCCATAAACTCCATCAACCCAAGTTGAGAATCCCAAGCATGGATACCCAACCGAAAGTGATTTTCAACACACTGAAAATAGAATTCAACACAACCCCAAGTGTTGGTCAAAACCAAGTGCATACTCCTAAAATAGGCATTCCCTCTGACTAACCTCTGAAACCAATCCATGAAAGCTTCAACAACATTGGAGAATGAAACATAGGATGACTTCAAATTCAACTCCCAAAAAAGACTAGCATCACTCAACCCAAGGAATGGATTGACAAGAGGCCGAATGTCCCCATTTTATGAAAGCATCGCAGTTCTGTATGATTAGCCTAATACTTGACCCTCAGAGGTCAGGGACAAATGTGATGAGAGAGGGTCTTCCTGGCGCTATCCAGAAGCTCGTGACGTTACCTCCGCTGGTTCAGTTTGGCCTTGCAGAGGCTTCCAGAGTGATATTTAGGCACTTACTATTTTTAGTAAGTCAGGCCGGCAGGGGTTAATATTTTTGGCATGGCACCTGGCTCAGCTAGTCTTCTCAGTTTCGACCCAGTTTGACAGTTTGATGAGCAAACCGTGAATAGAGGAGCATTTAATAATAATTAAGTACATACACTTTGTAATATGTCACTAAGCGAAACTACAAATTGCCTGTCTGTCCATCCATGTTTTAATACTTTATAATAGTGGAGTAATATTAATATTAAATGAGTATTTATTACTCATTTAAAAAGGACGCCATTTATTAATGAAATTGCCTAAGTTTCAAAAGAGGCGAATTTTATATTATTAAATGCATTTAAATTGCTTTTTTGAAGGGGGTCGAATTTTTGAGAGAGGTATTTATTTCTCAAAGACAGAATAGAACTCATTATTGATTGATTATTCAAATTTTGTCTTTTCTCTCTGAGAACATTTGGAGTTGGAGAAACAAGGGTTTCTGCAATTAGGTTTTGGAGAACGTCAACTCTTCAGAATCAGACATATTGAGGCTGTGAAATACTAGTTGAAGATTGTCAGTTGAGGGCTTCATTTAGGAGTTCATTTGTGCTTAAAGGCGAAGATTTAATCTAGGGTTTGAGGAATATTGAAGATTAATCAACTGCAGACCTGAAGATTCATTTGGCAGCCATTAAATATCAGAAGTTTGTTAGCTGCTACAGTGGCGTGAACAGTGCCACGCTACAGTTTCCACGTGAACAGTACTCGCGCTACAGTAGTTCGCTACAGTGCTAGGTCATTATTACTAGACAGAGGCATGATGTTTATGCAGCTTCCTGGGCAGAATGTTCATCTTATATTACCTGGGCAAACTCATTTCCAGGTCTGCAACTTTGGTATCTGCTTTGATATTACTGTAGCATCAATTTATGGTTGCAAGTCTAAGTTCATAGTTACATCTGTTTGGTGATGTGCACTCAGAAAGAGCAATACCTATTGCTGTAGCACCATATTGTTGCATATTTTATGATTCTGAGTATAGGAAAGAAGTGTCTAAGCTGCTATAGTTTCTCAGAGTCACTTAATTTTATTGGTAATCTGATCATATACAGAAATAATCTGCCAGAATGACAGCATATTGAAAAGTATAGCCTGGTGTAGCTTCATATTTGATACCTATAAGTGGTTGAAAAGTACCTCTGAATGTACAATCTGCTGTTAGTATCGTAACCCAAAAGAAATTGCAGTTAAGGCTTTATATTTTTGTTAGTCATTGTTTCAACTCTCAACATTTTTCAGTAATCCTTATATTGCTGTTAATGCTCAGAAATATTAAAGGAATAATGTATTGGCCTCACCAAATGTAGAATGTAAGCCAAGAGTCTTGGCATTTGCATTGAACTCAGTATTGTAGGCTTGCATCTCAATAAAAGATAACATCAGTTGGAGTTGGAGTGATCATTTGAATAAAGTATGAGGATGTATGTCAATTGTTTGACATAATGCCTATAGGCTGTATATGCATTTGAAAACACCAAATTTGATTGCATTACATCTAGTAATTCATTTAGATATTAAGGAAGGCATTCCTTTAACATCATCTGTGCATCTATCATCAATTATAAGCATTTATATCAGACTGACATAGTCAGACCAGCAAGTTAGAAGATTGCATGTGAAGTATTTGACAAAATAACCTAAGCCTATATTCAGCAATTTGAGGGCAGAACTTGCAAGGTTCGTCAAAATTTGCATTCATCATGATCAGTTTGGGTTGAGAGACACCTGCCCCTACAAGTGTGAACACCATGTTCTGGTTCATCTTCTATCACAAAAAGAGGATTATCATAAGTTTCCTCAACACCCACTTCAAAGAGAGGATTGTTAAAAACTTGAAAATCACTCCTTATATCTTGCTGTTCCAAATCAGCACATGCAACTTCTGATTTTCTTGAGACACTTGCAAGATCAAACTCCTCTTGAAGACTATCAAGCTCTCCAATCACTTGCTTGATTTCTTCAGCTCTTTGTGCACCCTCTTGCTCCTTGAAAAGTTTGAAGTCAACAAATTGGTCTTCAACCTCCATTAGAGCCAACTGAGTTTCTTTCAACATGTCCTTTGTTGATTCAAGCTCAAGAGTAAGCTCATCAGCCTTTCTCTCCTTTTCTTGGAAAGTACCAACAGTCTTCTTTGCAATTTCGAAGGCATAATCTCGATCTTTAATCAAGTGTATGTATGTTGATTTCAATGTCTCCAAAGAGCCTCTGATAAGTTGCAAGTTAGGAAGAGCAACTTCATCCTTAACTCCACTTCGTCTCTCTTCAGACTGAGCCTTCCAATAGAGATCATCAACCAAATTGTGTGTGCGATCAAATAGGGATAGCGCTTGCACTTCTTTTTCAAAAGATACCTTGCATTGATCTTCCCACTCATGAACATGTAAAGACGGTGAACTGCTGATAGGCTGCAATTGAAAATCAGAACTTCGTTCCTTGCCTTTGCTGCCCTCATTGCTGCTCCAACATTCTTGTACTTCACCTCCAACTAGCGGAGAATGCTCATTGTCATAAAAAGCATCATACTCCACAAATTCTTCAACCCATTGCTTACAATCAGCTTCGTGCATTGATGAATCAAATTTGTGTTTAGTAACACCTTCAAACTCTCCATCTTCAAGAGCCATATGGCCCTCTAGCTTTGCTTCCACGTCACTGTCACTTTGATCAAACTTGAAGGCAGCCCCAAACTCAAGCATATTGTCACCATTGTTTGCTGATATAGAGTCCTCATCAAGTTCCATTTCATTATCCAGATCAAAGAGAAATTCATCCCATACTGGTTCCTTGTCATCGCTAGATGCCTTCACACCTGGATCCCAAATGGTAAGAAGCTGATTGTTTTGATCAAAAGAAAAGAGCTCTTCGTGCTTCTTTGGGAGTGTTGACTCTTTGAATAGGTCACCACCCAACTCACTTAAACTAATATCCTCAAAAATATTTCTTTCTTTTAGTTTGGTTTGCTGATCAAACCAAATACCTCCCATGACACCATTGTGATGAAGTAAAGAATCTTCAAAGCTAGTTGTTTTGAAAGCTTCATCATTTTTATCTTCTATGAAACCATCATGAGTAAATATGTCATTGATTCCTTCATGTGGAAATTCTTGGGAAGTTGGGACAGCAACATGAGGAAAATCCTTCACCAAATCTTCAATATGATCTCGCATGAACTCTTTAGAATCATCACCAACATCATCACTATAGTAGTGGTCATAAGCTGGTTCTATGACACCACTAGTATTTTCTTCATCTTGCTCTTCTTCAACAAACTCATCCCACAAAATAGTTTTACCAACATCTTCTGTGAAGCCCTTAGTCTCAAAACCTTCATGGGATGAATCCAAATTAGGATTCAAGACTGCTGCTATGTTCTTTTCACCGAACTGATCTTCATCACTTGCTATCACATGCAAGTCTAGGGAAGTATTATGGGGCTCTCCCACACACTCCTCAACTGTCAAGGTTTCTTTATCAAACTTACAATCATTTTGAGGTGACATGTGCACCTTGCTTGTGCCATCTTCAATATTAGTTGACTGATTTTTCTCTTCGACTTGTTCATT